>RWGY01000563.1:0-77415 GCA_007726485.1 Eragrostis curvula
TAACTGCTCTTCACTCTATGAACACATGTTGCGTGTTCCAGAACTGAAACTGCAACAGTAAAATGTCAGTTTATGCACGGGAGTTGACAACTAAAATAAAAGGGCATACCAAACATCCGATTATACGTATTTCGGATTCTTGAGTGCAGGGGAATATGACAATTTGGAACATAAAAGGAATACCACACATCCAATTTGGAGCCATCCTGAAAGATTGGAAATCCCAGGCAACATTACAAAACAGTGCAGCAAACTGAAGGTTCAGTGGTGTGCTAGTGCCTATCAATCTCATTGCAACATGCTGACCATATATAGACTCTAGCCTATTGCATCAAAATTAGGAAGTTTTGAAAGCTATAACCGTTGATGATATTGTTTAGATATAGTGACCTGTTGACAAGATAGTTAATAACCTAACAACCCTGTAAACGAATCATGTGTACAGCTTGGGTTATTGCCAGATAGCATTGGAGCTTATCCGGCACACATCAGCATTTTTCTATAAAAAGAAACACACCTGCAACCTACTTGGGTATGTCCAAAATCAAGACGAGTATCAAAGTACGCACGGATAAGGAATAAATGAAAAACCAATGATCTTAGACAAGGTAAAGCTAGGTGCTCAAGTTCATGGAGAAGTCTAACAAGTCAAATCGACACCAGGATGCAATGGTCTTGACAGTTTTACTCTACGATCTATTGTACATGGGCAACAATGTCCGTAAACAACCAAAACAATAATACTATTCCCTCCGTTTGCTTTATGTTGGACGTTAGGACAAAGTAATTAGGTTCAAAAATGACTAGAAATCCTGTCTGAACGTCAACAAAAAAAGTCCTGGAGGGAGTAGATAATGACTGATACACCTAAAACTATTCATTCTTTTCCTGTTAGAACGGTATATCACCTGCATTAGCTTGAAGAAAACACATTAGAAACAGCTTATATCCGCACAATGGTGCAGTTCCTTACCACTTGTCTCACTGTATTAATTCCATTTCAGACCTATACTCCTATATATCCATACTCAAAGCAGACAGACAGGCCAGATTAAGGAAATTCATGCAGTCATCTACCAAATTTGATACATGCCACTATGCCAGACAGGGTTTGACGAAATTAAACAAAATCACTTTTAACAAATGGATAATGAGCCAAGTTAATATGTACGCCTGAAATGCATACCAAAAATTGAACCTCTATAATCAGCCGACAAGGTTTGCACTAATTCAGCCTTCATAGAGTTTTTGCACTAATTTCTAACTGGTGCTACAGATTTTCCTTCAAACAAGATTTTTTAAAGGAATCCTTCAAACAAAGTTTTAAAAGAAAGTGGAAAAAAGGCACCAGGTTAGCCTTCTTTTTTCAGTTTATTTTAGTGCTCGTTCGTATGATATAAACGGAGAGAGGACAAAATATTACAAGGGCTTGCACCGGGGTACTTCTCAAAGCTTTAACAATGAGTTAAGCATTAAAGTGAGTGGTAAACATGGTTTTTAGTAAAAGGTGGAGTACATATCAGCTAGAAGTAAATGTGCGCCTGCAAGTGATTAATTAACTTCACTGCTCCATAACAAGGATCCATGCTGGATACTACAGACAAGGATCAGAGAAAAAGGAACACATGGATGAACAATGCCTACTACAGACAAGGATCCATGCTGGATACATTATGAGATAACTAGCATACCAATCTTTACACACATATATAGTGCTGGTGTTTTTATATTGCAAATCCAGCATCTTCAGTAACAACTAGTATTCGTGGCACACTAACTCTCCATTACTATATTGAAGAACAATTTTACTAAAGTGGCAATAATAGTGAACAAATGAACAAATACTTTTTAAAGGCAACTACATCATAATGTAACACTGGCTTGCGGCTTTGCTTACTTGGAAGGCGAGAAGATCTGCCACTTATATGAGAAGGCTCAGCATGCCCAGCATCAAATGAATCAGAAAATACCAAAAGCTGCACCCAAGGTTTGGTTATGCTTGCTCAAGTGGCCTCAATTTGAACTTTCAGAGTAAGAAGTATAATGATTGCATCGCAATTAAACGGGCACCAAATCAGGCATCGACTAAACCATAACTTGAACATGAGACTTAATCCACACACTGCAGTGCTAATAACTACCAATTATATTTGAACAAACACTGAATCCAAACACACAATGCACAAAGACTAGGCAGCAGCATTGCTTTTTCTTCAATTCACACTAGGCAACGGTAAAATTTAAACCGAGCATGCAGGTCAGCAAAAAACCAAACGAGAACAGATTGGGGGCATATACCTCGGACGATCAAACGCATGGCACCGCCACTGTGGCATAGCAGCACCCCCGCACTCTCGCCGCAGCGGTCATGTACTCGAGAAACAAGGCGGGCACGCAGACGACGCATGAAAAAACAGAGGAGATGAAGAGCACGATCTCCAGAACGAGGCGAAACTGTACTTTCCGACCTCTGACTCCCCTCCTTCCACGCTCACGCGGACGCGCCGGCGACATCCTCCACGAAATGGCCTCCGCCATGGCGACGCCCACGCCATGGAAGATCGCCAGCACGCCGGCCGCGAAGACGCAGACGACGGCGCCGCGCACGAGCATCCAGATGTACGCGTCGTCCGTCAGGACAAGCTCCACGACAGCCGGCAAGCCTCCACTGCTGCTGCACCGGCGCGGCTGCTGCAAGGGGGAACCAGGCATCCGTGAGACACGAAACGCGAGCAGATCTAGCTAACGCGCACGAAACTGGAAGCAGAGGAGAAGGGCGGAGGTGACGACGAGATACCTCGGCGGGGATGTTCCACCGGACGGCCAAGCGCTGCCGGAGGGCGTCCTGGGCGAGCAGCGAGCTCCAGACCAGCGCGCCCAGGTTGGTCTTCTTCGCGCGGAAGCCGCGGCCGCCGACCCAACCCCTGACGATGGCGAGGAGGGCGGTGAAGGAGAACGTCCACGCGATGGCGGCCCTGAAGAAGAAGTGGGCGTCGGAGGGGAGGAGCGCCATGGGTGCGGTGCGAAAACCCTACGCTCCGGAAGCTTCCGTCGGGCCGGCGTGGAAGCGGATTGGTGGGGTTGGTGGCTTCGTAGTGCGGCCGCGGCGGCGTGGTTTGTCACCTTGTGGAACGCGAGCGAGGCATCCGAGGGGGAGTCGGTTGTACAGCAGGTGACGGGGCGACGGAAATCTTGACGGGTTTATTGGGCGTGGGAGGAAATGGTGTGCACGCGGCGCGGCCAAACTTGATCCAGCTGTCATGGGGTTCTTTGGGCACACCTACTTCGTACACGAATTTGTAAATACGTGGTTTTCTCACGTTATTCCGCAGTTTGTACATATCGGTTCATGTTTACTGGGACACCAAACATAATGGAAAAGTCTATCCAGATGTAGCTGGCTCGACGGAGCCAGCGACCACGGCCTGCGCAGAGGGCCGGAGGCAGCAGGTGTGCGGGCGGCGCGGCGCCGCCGGCCGCCGGTGGTGGAGGCGGGCGGTGGCGAGGGCGCCAAGTTATGGTTGTTCGGGTTGCTGGAGGCTTCTTTCTCCCTCAACCATAGAAGAAGGGGAGAAAGTCAGCTCGGCGGTGGGGCGGCAAGGCGGCGAGGGCGGCGTCGGCCACGACGGTGGAGGAGGACGGTGGGCAGGGCAGGGGTGGGGTGGGAGAGCTTCACCACACAGGTTAGTGGCGGGCGGGGACTGGTGGGGCGACGGCGGCGAGTGCGGGCGGAGCGGCGAGGCGTCGGAGTCGCGGGTGGTGGGCGACACGGCTGGGGTGGAGATGAACAGGGCGCTGGTAGCCAGCTATTCCGATCTGGCTACCGGTAGCTCGTTAGTGGCATCCAAACATAATTGGCGTGCGATCAACTGAAATCCGCGTCAACTTGATAATTGATGTTCAACTCCACCGAGGCTAGGAACTCCGGCGACGTTAGGGTTGAGGGATTGTTAGGTTTTTGAGGTTTTGGGGGCTCCACCATGGTTGATGGACCTAGAAGAGGAGGTCAGGGGTGACAAGCCGGCCTGATGGTGGTGGTGGCGCGAGAGATGTCGGAAGCAACGGGGGCTCCACCTCGCCAGTGGAGGAAGATGTCAGTTGGGCAGGGGAGATAGTCATCGGCCAATTAGTGCGGGGGCAGACCCGGGGATATAGACGGTGGAGAGAGGGGGGGGGGGGGGGGGGGGGGGCTCAAGCCCCAACCCTCGTGGTCGTCTTTGTCGCACTCATGGACTTCGGTCTTTCTGTCGTTAAAAGTTTTTGCGATGCCATATGATACATGTTACTAAAGGGTTTTTTGTACTGGATGCTTAGTCATTTACGTGTTATAGATGAGCGCTGCAATCATGGTCGGTCTTAACGGTCCTGCTGCGGAAACCAGACTGGACAGGTTTTTCGGGTTTGGCGACAACCCAAAAAACTTGTTTGAAAACCAAAATAACCGGTTCGAAAAGCGATCAAATATTTCAAATCGAATTTGGATGAAGTTTGAAAACAATCCGAGCAATTTTTTGAGTTTAACGGTCGGTTTTTTTGGGTTTATCAGTCGGTTTTTGTAGTATTCTAACGGTTTTGTCTGTTTTCTTGGTTCACCTACTGGTTTTCATTTTTTTTTTGAATTTTAAATCCAAAAACCGATTTACCTGGGAAAAGAACCATCAGTTTTGTAAACTTTTGTGACGGTGATAAGTTGATCCACTTTTACTTAGCAGCATATGAACGTAGTTAATGTTCTAGACAAAAAAAATAATCGGCTACTCTTAATATATTTGTTATATTTTAACATCAACTAAAGCGAGATAAGTGAGTAGTTGTTAGTTACGGTCTTGACCACAGGAATACGTGAGAGAACAAAAAAATGTCCAAATATAGGTACATAGCACTGGCATGTGGAGGCATGGTCCTTAGAGCGGCTCCAATAGTTTGCTAAGAGCTAGTCGGCGTAGAATTTGATCACACGTTAAGTCACCCAGCCAGCACGGCTGGCTCGGCCGCGCCCCGTGTTTGAACTTTGGAACAGAGGATGCCGGGTCAAGATCACGTGCCCGCTTGCTGCCCGGCCGGACCAGCATCGTGCTCCCTCCATGGCAACCAACCAACGCAGCTGATGAGGAATTGGTCGCCGGCGCGCCAGTTGCTCGATCCAGTTGTGTGCACAGGACGGCGGCGACACGCTGTTTGCGTGCACCGCGTTGTACGGGCAACAAATTAAGCTCCCCGTGCTTCATGATGCGAGGAAGCAAAGCAGACGGTCTCGTTGCGTCTGCCCCACCCCCACATATGGATGCTGCCATCGGACGAGAGGAGCTGATCCATCAACAAACGAAACCCAGCGCAATTTCCTGGGAGAGTAGCGGATCGGCGGCGGCGGCAAGCCGAGGATCGGACGTTACCTTGTTGTAAAGCTTGTTGACGGCGTTCTGGGTGCTCAGCAGCCCGCCGAGGAGCACTGGAGCAGCACGGCCGCGTAGAGCCGCTCGGCGTTGGGGACGACCCAGCCCCAGATCACCGCGAGGGCGCGCGACGCCGCGGCGAAGATGGCGAGCAAACACGGGAGGGCGCGGGGTTGCCGTCGCGCCGCCACCGCCAGGGTTCAGGTTCTAGAAGCTTCCGTTCAGGTTCATGTGGCCTGCAGGGGTCGCGCGTATCGGGAGGGCATTCTCGCCGTTCTCGCCGTTCCCGTCGCCGCGGCGGGTCCAGCTGCGGAGGTGCGCGACGATGACGCGCTGATGTGGACGGGACGGCAGCGCAGGTGCAGAGCGCACGGGGCGTGAAGTTGGGCGGTACTCTGCCGGCACACGTTCGTCTCTTCAGCAGCGCGGGCGCCACGACGCAGAACGCCGGCAAGCCGCCGCTGCACTACAAGCAGCACGCATCATGCGGCACGGTTCATGTGGATACGACCCAGTAACAATGCACCAGGGCATGTTAATTTAGCGTCACAGCCTCACAGGGATGATTCGATTACTAGAAACAGGCAGAATCACCGGAACGAACGGAGAGTATTTCATTTTTGGCAGAAGCAAGTACGGCTATAGCAAGAGTATACATCAGCATCGTAGTGCTGGACCCAACTACAGAAGTGAACTCTGCACAGTTTTCCACCGTAGAATCAAAACGGAAGCAAAAGATTAACAGATCGGTTATGGCACTTCAAAAATGGCTTTAGGAAGAGAAAATCGTCACGTATAGCGTTTAAGTTCCGGCGTGTCTTGTACCCTCAGTCACTTATTAGCTTGTACTTGCAGTAATCAACCATTTCTCCGACACAGAAACAAAATTGAATCTCTTCTACTCCAGCGAAACATCACGCACTCCATGCCTGTGGAAATACAACATGGACAAAGATGTCAGGTTTAGTCCTAGCAATCGTCATAATGTATGAAGCTTACCAATAAGGCAGTAACATATTCATCATTCTAACAAAAATTGAAGTTCAAAGCAAGCAACTACTAGCTACTAAACACTAAACGCTGGCTCAATTTCAAGTTAAGACCATCAACCGATTTCATCAGGACAGGGGAGTAGGACTAGAATGTAGTAAAGTCTCGGCAGGTGTGGCCATTCATGAACTTTGATCGTTATAGTCTTATTCCATTGTTTACAGTCCAAATGACTATCAAACATTGATAAAAGGGACAATGATATAATAAACAGCAACTCCTGGTTGGCAACACGAAAACAAGTACACTAAAATCTATTTATCATACCCGTTTTTAACTCCTTCACAAGAAATACCCGGTTGGATAACACACCAGTTTAGTTTAAGACTCTGGTACGATAAGTGAAAACAAGTATACTCATTTGAATGGTTGTCAAAACCATTCAAATGACTTTTTTTAGAAAGGAAACATTCAACTGATTGGTTGCAGAGATAAATGTAAATCTGAAATAAATCGATTGAATGTTTTTTGATCTGGGTCTCATTTACATGAATCCAAGAGTGTCATGTGAATCGCTAATAAACACCGAGTGATACAACTACATACAGTTCTATCCTGCAAAACAGATAAGCTAATACCACCATTCCATGAACAGCACTAACTTAAAGAATGGCATCTTACAGGATTAATTTTAGAAGCATCATTTCTCACAAACCACTATGCATAATCTTATGGCTCACATAACACCGAGACATATATTGGATAGCTAGGCTCCAACTTTTGAAAACTATGCTTCCACTATGAGTTGGTAATCCAAAAACGAGATATACACCAAAGGCCACCGTGACAAAGACGTAAAGGAAAAGTATTAGTCTCACTCTTTGTGGAAATTGAGACTAATACATAAAGCCACTGCCCAGTTCCTCTCACTCTTTGTGGAAATTGAGACTAATACATAAAGCCACTGCCCAGTTCATTACTTGAACTTACACTAGCTAATGTAACCAGGTATCTTCTCTCAAGGAAACAACAATGTGCTGTGCTTTTAAACGAAAACTAATATTGATAGCACACCAATGATGTCTGACAACAGTACTAAACGATTAGTAAACACAAACTTCATCAACTTAGCTACTCGTAACCTTGTATATCTGGAAGGTTGAAACTCTGTCAACAGGGAAGACCAAACAGCAGATCTGGCTACCAGATTAAAGAAGTACTAAATACTAATTAAGTTCAATCCACGCTTATGAGGACTCCCTTTGGAGTAAAGATGGCATGGCAATTGAATCAGTACAATCCAGCAGCAACTGAACCATGCACTGGCATAAAAAAATGGTCAACCACTGCTAAGCATTGCAGCCAAACAGAGAATACAACAAAGACAAGGTGCCAGCTTCTGGAAGTTTTCATCAATTTGTACCAAATTAGAGTGGATGAATGAGCACAGCAAAAATCATAACAAGACACAACAAGGCCTAGTTAGTTTCAATTTCCGCAAAGAGCAAGACAACATAAAGCAACGATAACAAGACACTAACGAGTAATGGAAGTGTCCACATCAACAAGCCACTGAGTATACTAGAGTGAAGAGAGAATGGTCAGCATTACCATTTTAACTAACTACCAAAAGTAACCATGTATCCTCTCAAGGAAACATCAATGCGCTGTGGTGACAAATGAAAACTAGCATTGATGGGGCACAAATTTTCAATATCCGGAAGACCAACTTTTTTTATTGCGGGTATCTGGAAGAACAATTAACACAAACTTCATCAATCTAGGGCTACTCGTTGCCTTGCATATTTGGAAGGTAGAAACTGTCACTTTGTCATCATGTCAACAGGGAAGACCAAACAGCAGATCTGGCTTCCAAATTAAAGAAGCACTAAATACTAGTAAGTTCAACCCACGTTTCACTTATGACGTTTCCATTTGGAGTAAAGATGGCATGGCAATTGAAGCAGTACAAATCTAGCAGCAACTAATGCACACACTGAAATTAAAATTGGTCCGACACAGCTAAGGAGTTCCCCTGTGACCAATCATTGCAGCCAAACAGAGAATACAACAAGACAAGGCGCCAGCTTCTGGAATATTCATCGATTTGTACCAAATTAGAGTGGGTCAAGAAACACAGCGAAAATCATATACCTTGGAAGATCACACACTACGCCCTCCTCCGTTCGAAGTACCTCCTTGCAGGCACAAGCGGCTGCATCCTCTCCCTCATCCTCCTGCGCCTCGCGGCCTCCACGAACGCGTTGACGACGAGGCCGAGGACGCAGGCGGCGATGATGGGCAGCCAGAAGTACGCTTCATCCTTCAGAGTGCGCGCCGAGGCCTCCATGCTCCGGCGGGACTGCCATGGGAAAGGAACCAACGCCGCACCAAACCCCACCAATCCAGCGCGTCAGAAAAAAAAAAATCGCAGGGAGGGAGAAGCGAAGCGAAGGGCGGGGGAGCGCGATTCTGTGCTCGCGGAGGCCTTACCGTAGGGAAGGCTCTCTGGAGGAGCAGCACGACGAGGATCATCCCGACCGCCTGGACCTTGCCGCCGGCGCGGACCCACCCCCTGCCGACCCCGACGGCGGCGCCGGCGTTGAGCACGAACGCGGCGGCCGCCCAGCCGAAGAGCGCGGCGTAGTCGGAGGGAGCCATGGGAGCGGGAACCCTAGGATTGGGGCTCGGAGCGGCCGGCCGGAATGGTGGAGACGAGAGAGCGGGGGTGGCGGCTGTGCGGAAGGGAAAGCGAGAGGGGCAGAGCAGGGGTTTTGAAGGGAGGGGGTGGTGCGAGGAAACGGGATGCGTGTCCAACCAGCGCCCGTTGTCAAGGGGAATCCGTTGGCCACACTCTCCTCACTTGGTGTACACGATTTTTGTTGAGGACACAAATTTTGGTTTCTTGCCGCAATTTTGCACAAGCTGTGTGATTTTTTTTTTTCGTTAAGTCAATCTATTTAACACCTTAATTGTCACCTTTCGGATTGAAAAATTCACTGATAACATTTTCTGTTTGTTAATATTGCATACCACCATGACCCAATCAGCGAAGATTTTTCTGTCGGCTGGGGGTGGCGGGTGTTCATGGTAACATCTAACCTAAGATTTGTGTCGAAGAGAATGGGTCAATATATGCATCAAGGATGGGTTCACAAAAAAATATGTGCATTGAGGAGGCGAAATTTGGCGCAATACAAAACTACAAGAGAGAACAAATATAGATGGCGTGATGGCATGTTTAGTTTTTCTGTAAAAGAAAATGGCCATGAGCACCAAATCTCCAAGAGAGGACCAAAATCACCACCTTAGCAAAAAAAATAAAAAAAATCTATAAAAGCCTCCCCAATCTTTTGGTTATCTGTAGCCAGAAATAATGGAAGGTCCTTTTTTTAAAAAAAGGAAATAAAGGAAGGTTTGGCGCCTCAATATAAAGGCTTTCAACATACTCATAATTGATGACATGCGCGGGGTTCAAAGAAAATTGCCAATTTAGGATATTTTTATGGGAGGAAGGTGGGACTTTTTACCTCAATAATTTCTTGATGGTCCCAACTAAAGATTATTAGGGCAAAACTTTTAGGAGCACACTCGGAGAAGATGCTAATAAGTGAGCAATAAGTACGTGAGCGTGCACAATGCTTGAGTTTCGGCAGAGACAACACCCTCTCCCAGTGGAGAAGATGGCTAGTCGAGTTTGTTTCTGCTAGAAATGCGAGAGAAGACACGATGAAACTTGTGCGTGCTCGTTGCCGCACTAAACCTAAAGGTGTGTGTGTCCTAATGGACTAATATCTTGATTTGGCTTATGATGAACACGAACAGCGCAACAAGGTTAAAAAAGAAAAAGAAGAAGAAACAAACCCTCTCCGCCCCGTGCAAATCACGCCGCCCAGTCAGTTCCGGTGATCACCCAACACCTAAACGGTCATAGGCCATGGAGTCTTTTGCTATTTTAGCCTCCTAAATGGACGGGGCGGCTTGTCGAGTGGGCGAAATGTTCCTAAAGCTTCTAGAAGGAAAGGCGGGATCGCTCGACGCTGGAGCATGGCCTTGTGCCAAGGCAGTGGAGCCTGGCCTTGTCTCCGGCGAGGCGTGCGGCGGCGGGACGGTAGACTCCGGTGAGGCGGGGGTGGCGGACGAAGAGTGCGGAAGCGTCATGGCGGGTGAGGGGCTGGCGAGAGGAAGAAGTAAAGAGCGAGGGCAGTTCTGTCCAAGAAAAATGAGATAGCCAGTATAAAGGAGCAGCAATAATTTCGTAGCTATTTTAAAGAAACTCAATGTTTCGAATCTATTTGGGCTAAGCCCAACGAAAAGGAATCTAAAATAGCATATGCTGCTCGTATTGTATTAATTATCACGCGCAGGCAGACCAGTCCGTCCAGTGCCGTGCAGGTGTTGGGTAGGCCGGCGCGCTCGCCTAGCCTTGTGCGCGCCCGCGTGTGTCGCGGCTCGGAACATTTTGGCGCGCAGGCCGCTCGCTTTGCACAATTAGAGCGGGAAAGCGCGCGCAGGCTACTCCTCTCCGCCCGGCACGGCGCGCGAGTGTGTCGCGCGAGAAAGGCACGTACCATGCCGGACGACGTGTGCGCTCGTGCTCTCTAGCTACATAACCGCTATAGCGTCAGACGCATCCAAGCACGAAAGATGACGCGACACGACACGGTTTTATTTGATCCAAATACAAGGGCAACACCTAGCTGCTGTTAGCAATAGAACAGCAAGGCATGGCGCCGAAAAAACATGTGAACATAAGAGGATGAACAGCATGGCGCCAAAACATCAACGGTCAGAGACGGATTGGTGACTTGTGCAGAAAGGCAATAATTGAATGTTAGCAATGGGACAAGTATATACTACTCCTGTGCATATATTGGTTTTGTAGTATAACGCAAACCGCGCGGTTTTGTTCTCGGAGGCCTTCCATTTATAGGATCGGTGTCCTAGCTTGGTTTCGTTCTCGTCCGACAAGCCGGGACGACATCGGCGGCTGCTGTGCATTGCGCGCCTGCCCATTTAGGCAAGACACCGCCAAGAGACAAGCGCTGCTCCCACGCGCAGCCACGGCCGCTGAGTCCGTCGACGCCGCTGTACTGTCCAGCAGCTCGGGCGGTGTCGCCGCCCCAGCGGCCACCTCGTACGTGTCACACCCGGTTTTTAATAAAACCGAACATGTATTCCAGAATCAAGTCTCATATATGTAATGACTAAAAGTGAATAACTGAAACAGTGTATAATGTTTATTACACCCTTATCTTAAACGAACAACTTAAAGTTCTCGAAACGACTCGATGACTTGAAACGCTAGCGGAAGACTTCAAAGCTCTAAAACTCCACAGGGACGTCGACCGGGGGCTCCGCAAACTAGATGCAGTCGCCATAACCATCATAGAAGTAATCACCACCATCTTCTGAGCAGCATGACAAAACATTGTGGGGGATAGCAAGCGTGAGTACATGTCGTACTCCGCAAGTGAGGAAAAAAAATATAACATGCAGGGCAATAAACAAGAAAGGCTACTCATAGGCTCAATTGCACAAATGCCAAGTTATTCTTAAACACATAGCTCTGTGACACAAATGCCAAGTTATTCTTAAACACATTTTTAAAAGCAACCTATGTTACTAGGTGATATGTGACACAAGTACCGAGAACAAGTAATTATGATAAAGCATCACCAAGATAATATTCATCTAGAATAAACATTCTCATAACAAGTGCTTCACCTAGAATGTCACCATAAAACCAGGGTGCTTCACCTAGAATGTCACCATAAAACCGTGGTGCTTCACCTAGAATGCCACCATATAACATTGGTGCTTCACCTAGAATGCCACCGTATAACCTTGGTGCTTCACCTAGAATGCCACCACACAACAATCACAGGTGCTTCACCTAGAACATCACCATAACCAAAATTACCGGTGCTTCACCTAGAACGTCACCATAGCAATAAATATCGGTGCTTCACCTAGAACGTCACCATGAAGTGCTTCACCTAGAACGTCACCATGCCAATAAATATCGGTGCTTCACCTAGAACGCCACCAAACAAAGATCCGGTGCTTCACCTAGAACGTCACCAACACTAGTGTTTCACCGAGAACGCCACTAGTCCAAAGTAACCAAACAAATTAAGGGCATCACCTAGATTCCATGTTGCTAAAAAGATTACCCTCAAATTAATAAGTTAAAGTAAACCATTAGTCAACATTAATTATGATTAGGAGTGTGACCCCACAAGCATGGCTAAGCGTTTACTACCAACATATAGACCAAACCATCACAACCAGGCGACAAGGAATGATATGGAACAAGGTATAGACTCATGGGATTCAACGTTAAACAAGCATGCATGTTTGCAAACAAAACATTTCAAACATATGATCAATATGGTCAAGGACACTTGCCTCCTTCTTGCTGCTCAGTGGTGACCTTGAACACTTGGTCTTGGAAGTTCACGAACTCGTCTCCTATTTATCGCATTCGAAAAGAGAAGCACCCAAACAAATAAAATAAGAAATAGTACATCAAACCATGCTAAAACCAAACAAAAATAGTACTATCAGAGAGTACTCGTTCCTACGATTACGTGAGCGCAAGAATCGCTAAAAACGGAGTTAAGAGTAAAAAGTTATGATACTTTGAAGTTTTAGGGTTTAAAACATTAAAACCAGAAAGAATCAGGGATTAATATGTAAATACTGAAACGTTTAAGGGTTAAATTATAAATACCGAAAAGTTTGGATACCTGTTTGTAAATACGAAAAAATTTATGGACTAAAGTGTAAAAGAGTTGGCCTAAAACATAATTTATAAAAACACAGGGTGGTTTTTGTAAAAGAACAGGACATAAACATAATTTTATAAAGACTGAGGGGTTAACTGTAAAGTTACCTTTTCCGGAAAATAAATTAGTTAAAATAAAATAGAAAACATTTAATAAGGATTTTATAAATCAGAAAAGGATTTAAAATAAAAAGGAAAATCGTGGACCGGGTCCATAGCTCTGTGGACCGGGCTGAGAGCGTGGTCCACTGGTCCACGGTGGACCAGTCGCCGGCGGATGGCGGCGGCTTGCCGGAGTTGGCCGGAATTGGCGCTCCGGTGGTCTAATCCTCGTCGCGTTTGGTCTAGAAGGAAGAGGGAAGAACGGCTAGCTCACCTAGGATGGTTTGGTGCTCCCGAGAGGCTTGACAGGGGCACGCGACGAAGAGGGAAGGCGGTGGTTCGTCGGCGACGTCGGGGAGACGGCTGCGGAGGCGGACAAGCGGCACGACTCGTCGAAATCGAACGAGGAGGCTTCGGGGCGTCTTCACGGTGACTCGTTGAAGGCGGAGGCGGCTTCAATCGGCGTCTCGTCGAGCTCGAGTCGCCGGCAATGGTGGACGGCGGCGCGTGGCTAGGGTTAGGTCTTTCCGGGGCACTGCGAAATCGAGGAAAAAGGAGAAGAGGTGCCTGTGGATTCTTTTTATAGGGCGCGACGCCTTGAAGAGCAAGAAAGAGGGAGGGAGAGTCCGGGCGCGGCGCGGAAGTCGGAGGCGGCGGCGGAGTCCTGGTCGGGGACGACTCGACGAGGAAGAAGGCTGGGCGGGCCGCACTGGGCCGGAAAAAAGAAGAAGAAAAAGGCAGGTCGGCCCATGCGAGGAAAAGAGAAGAAAGAGAAAGAAGAAGGGGAACTGGGCCGGGACAGAGGAATCGGCCCAAAGAGGCTGGGTTTCATTTTTCCTCTTTTCTATTTCTGTTTTCTTTTCTAACTATTCTATAACGAATCTCTACACGATTTTAAAATACTTTTTCACAAAAAAAAAATCCTACATGCATTTCTAATCAGCATGGATGCAACAAACACCTTAAAAATACTATATTAATTTAATTAATTTAGAAAATAATTTCCTTTGCCTAAATAAATGTGATAAACACTTAAATATTAGAAGCAAACTTTTAAACTATTCCAAAAAAATTTAAAATTTAGTTAAATTTATTCACAAACCAAAATTTATTATTTTGGGATGTGACAGTACGCCGGCCGCCGCGCCGATGATCGTGCCAAGGACCGCACGCTCCCGGCGAACACCCGGACGCCATCCGGGTGCGCCGCATCGCCGAAGCGCGTGATGACAGGAACTACGCGCGCTTGCGGCGACGCTGAAGTCGTCACAGTACTGGGACACGAGGTGTAACATCTTAGGTCTTACCTGGCTGGGCCCGCTCATATTTTTGTGCGGACTCCACTAATCTATTCCATTAATCTTTTATGCTTTCGGCCTCGCTTCGCGTGAAAGGATTAACCTAAAGTGATGTATGGTGGACAATCTAGCCTTATATGTTGGCCTTTCCCACACTAGACTAGCAAATTGGGACTAAATCCCACCCCCACATGCACAGGGGCCATTAAGGCCAAATCTCAAATGGGCGGGGATGTCACAAACACCCCCCCCCCCCCCCTCAAAGGAACCGACGTCCTTGTCAGGATACAGCGCAAC
Organism: Eragrostis curvula; assembly: GCA_007726485.1. NCBI lineage: Eukaryota > Viridiplantae > Streptophyta > Magnoliopsida > Poales > Poaceae > Eragrostis > Eragrostis curvula. The sequence goes on from RWGY01000563.1 coordinate 14,871, forward strand.
ACACCCTTGCGGGCAAAGGACTAGGAACGCTCCCCTCTTGGCACACGTCTGTGTCCAGTGTCAGCCCATATGCCATGCCGTGTCCCACTCACAGGGCCTACAGGCGCCATGCGCCGTATGTCTGCACCCCTGACCCACACGCCTGTGCAACCGCGAAAGTCGGCTCTGATACCATTTGTGACATCCCAGACTGCCACCAGGCTGGGTTCGCTCACATTTTATGCGAACCCCACTCTAATCCATCAACTTTTTACGCTTTCAGTCTCGCTTCGCGTAAAAAGATTAACCTAAGGTGATGGATGGTGGACAACCTAGACTTATATGTTGGCCTTTCCCCCACTAGACTAGCAAGATGGGACTAAATCCCACCCTCTTATGCACACACATAGGTTATTAAGGCCTAATCTCAAATGGGCCGGGATGTCACACGAGGTTGGTTACTAGCTGCTGCTGTGTATGGCTACAAAATACATATATAACGTACCTTCTCTATTTTTAAATTGTTGCCACTCCTGAGTTTGATGCACGTGTGAGTGAAACCCAATCTCAGGTTGGGCATGTGATCGCTAGGCACACCGAAAAAAAGCAGAGAAAGATGATTTGGGTCGGCTTCCTCGTCAACTTCTTGGAGGAGGTCATTGACGTGCCGGGCGACAAGATCCCGCGCAACGACTGGAAGTTCCTCTTCATGCGGCCATGCTACTTCAGGTATGCAACTATATAACCATTCTACACCAAGGATAAAAATTTAGGCCGAAGCGCCGGTCGCTGAGTTTTGATTTTACCTCTCCGATATTTGATGCTACTTGCCGGTTCTATTCAAAATTTGACAAATTTTATTTATTTTGAGTAACTTTCATAAAAAACTGAAGATTTTTGGACCGAAATTCACCGTTTATTTGCTGGATACCTGTCTTACAAGAGCCGGCGTGGGTATGTTTTTTTAAATACCTAAATTCTAGGCACTGTTCTACAAGCGTGCATGTAGAGTAAATTGGAAGGTCTAGGCTCCCTTTGGAACGCAGGATTTTCACAGGAATTGTACAGGAATTTCATAGGAATCAGTTGACTGTTCACAAGAAAAACGCAGGAATAGGAAAAAATCCCGCAATCCAAAGGGGGCCTAGTGTTTTTTTTTCCTGAGCAATAGTTTGAAGGTCTACTGTTATTTTTTCCTGAGCAATAGTTGGAAGGTCTACTGTTTTTTTTTTCCGAGCAATAGTTGGAAGGTCTACAGATATTTCTTCCAATCCATGTAGACAGAAATTTGAGGCGGATCGTATTGGCCACCTCTTACTTGCGGCTGCGGGTTATGATCCACGTGTGAGCCCAAGACTCCACGCAGATGTGGCATACACGGAACGAGAACTGGAATTGGACGGTGATCTCTCAACCCACCCTCCAACTTTCAAAAGAGCACATGTTCTATTAGGAACCAAGGTCATGGACCAAGCGCTGGACTTGTATGGGCAGGCACTAAGATCTGGCAAAAACACTGAAGTTGCTCAAGGTTCTTGGGCATCACCGTTCAAATATGGACTCTCCTGGGGCCGATTCTGGGAAGACCAATGGTTGCAAGGAGTTTCCGCTACTTTGCTACCTCAGAATCTCTGGAACTCGGTGAGTTCCCTACCTCCGTTTCTCCGGAGCCGTGTCAGGAATTCAGTCAGAAACAACTGTTTAGTGGCTCAGCTGCCGGCAAGCAAGAGGCTGATCCAAAATAATGTTGGATCTTTATCAGTTCAGCAAGCAATCGACCATTGTGACACAGACTATACATCCGATTGGTAACAGCTATATGATGCAAATCATGTCGTCTCATGGCAATGGACCGAGTCGGGTGCACATCTTGCTAGTTCTGCTTATAAAATGTTCTTCCAAGGAAACGTTGATTTCCCGTGCCCCAAACCGCTATGGAAATCCTGGGCTCCTCTGAAGATGAAAGTCTTCATGTCGCTCCTTCTCAATGGCGGACTATCGACAGTAGATCGCAATGAGTGTCATGGGCTGCGATGCTACAAAGAATGAAGATCCTGCGGCGACAGTACGCATGGCTTTTACTGCTGCTTTGCCAAGGAAGTTTAGTGGAACATCCTGTCCAGGGCACGCATTCCTGTCATCTTCCCGCCGGCTGTTCCGTCTGTTGATGTTTGGTGGAAGCATTTGCGCTCCTCGGTAGCCAAAGACAGAGGAAAAGCGTTGGATACCCTCCTCATTTTGGTCACTTGGCACCTTTGGCTGGAACGGAATGCAAGGATTTCCAAGGACGAGAAGATGCAAATGTCAAGCATACAGTTGACGATCATGATAGAAAAGGAGGCGCTTGCATGGATTGGAGCTGGTGCCAAGCACCTGGGTGTTTTACTAGCTTCTTTGTAGAGAACTTTGCAATTCTTGTTGCCATCGTTTGTGCTGTTTTGGTGATTATACGTTAAACTGATGTCAGCAGGAAAGCGATCGACTAGTCACAATATATATCTGAACGAAAATAAGAGATTTTGACCAGCTCAGTTTAACGCATTAGGAACGAAAATAGTCACAATATGTTTTGGTGCTCGCCATATTGGAATATTTTTTAGTGAAGTTCACCGCATTAGGAAGTTTTTTTTTCTTAAAAAAGAACTCAGAGTATTTCTCATCAAGCAAGTCGTCGATTACAACCAGCATCAAAAGTGCACGTGCTTGGACCCGGGGTTCACTATAGTAAAGTCATGCTATAGTAAAGTCATGGAACCTGTCCACTATCTCGTGCATCTCCATGAGAATTGGCATGATAAGCGGCCGTTGTGTCTCCATCTCCCAAAGCCAGACCATCTCCTGACAGTCCGTCTGTCGCACCACATTGTTATTACAAAGTATTGCCCTGAACGAAAACGACTAAAATACAGCACTTCCGCAGCGGTTAAGAACAAAGAACAGCCGTAGCCTTTAAGTAGCATCACAACTCAAATCGTCTGTGGTCACAGAGATCACGATTCAACTAGCACATGAACAAATTGAAGCTTCTCTCCTTCAACAAAAAGTCGCGCATTCCAGAACTGTAAGTAACAACGAGAAGAAAAATGTCAGCTTTACACAAATTGGAATTTCTGTAAAAATAATGTCCATCGATGACCAGTAAGGCACATGCATTGAATGTAGCAAAGTAGGAGTGAAACAAAACAAATCTAAGTTCACACCAATTACACAGGCAGGTATAAATTAACAGTTTTTGACAAAGCTGATGCAAAGGTAGGAGTAGCTTCTAAACCGAAGACACTAACTCAAATTTGAGTTCACACCAATTACGAACTCCATGATATAAATAGTAATTGTAATCTGTTCACTGGGAAACCTAGGAAATAGGTTCAAAATTTTCTGTCAATGAAGCAGCTATGTTGTGACTAAAACCGCACACTTGTAACATATATAAGTGGTTGCACATCAACCATGTAGTAATAATATTGGAGCTGATGGAGCCTTTGATTTCTAGTGAACAAATGTCTGATAATTGTTTTGAGGGAAAAATGCCTGAGAATTTCATACATGAACCTAAAATTTCTGGTTTGACTTCTAGTATAGATGATTTTCAAAATGAATATGGAGTATGGACACAATAATTCAAAGTAATAACGAATCAACATGTAGTATCAGTTCTAAAGACAAAAGCCAGCACCAAATTGCATGATTTTTTTAGGAACAACTGGATGCACGATGAGCAATATTTATAGAATGATACTGGCTAGTAGCAGTTAGAAATTTAAGAAAGCATTCAATCAATTAATCGTATAGAAACTATTGATCAAGTAAGGCTACAACTTGAGCGGTCTCATGTACCGAATCCAATATTTATGCCAATCACTAATCAATACTCATAATTTAACAAGCATGTAGAACAAATGCAATATTTCATCATACAAATAGGATAAGCTAATATCACCAGGACATATACTGTACTGATTCTAATAGCAGAGTATATTGGAACCATAATTTCTCACCGGTTTCAAATAGCGAATATGATATGTAACATTTTAGCAAGCTGTAGGAAGACTGAAAGAAAGAAAATCATCACTAACAAGGAAAAGAAACACTCAATGTCTAAATGGTAATCACCAAGTTCATTCTTACTAACCCGCTTTAACTGCAGCCGAGCAAGAGTTCATTACAAATAATCAATACATATATTCTTGGAGGGCATACTCTTTATCACATAATTTGCTTGCAAAATCTATAGAATTGAAAAAGTAATTTGAAACAGAATAGAGTTGGAAGATATAACAACAGCAACTTGCTGAGAAACGAATGTAAACCAGTTTATCATCATACATTTTCTTAAAAGTTAAATATGTAGCTTTGTAGAGATTTCATAAGTGCTTTGTGGATATACTAATATGAAGAAACAAGATCCTGGAAAGGAATGGGTAAAATAAAAACAGCCACCAAAATTTAGGAAGCACATTATATTGGAAGGCCTTATGTCAATAGGAAGGCTGATGAAAATGGTTGTGACATCCGGAACATGCATGGCTTGTAACAAAACTCAGATTATCACAACAAACCAAAGCGCATACATTTTTATATGAACTAAGCAATTAAGAGAAACACCACACGGTAGGCTCCACTTTCAGAAAATTATGCTTCCAGTTTGACAGACAGAAAACTATGCTTCCAATTTGACTGACAGAATAAGCATGATGAAGGCACATAGCAAAGTATTAACTTAGGTAACCCACTCTCTATAGTTCTAAGAATCCTGCAACAAAGTCATGACAGGATGAACCCTAAACAGAGGCCATGTACCCAATTTTGAAGTAAATGTTTCTCTTTTCAGCAAGAATGTCCACTGCAGGGTCCACTAGAACTAGAAATGCAAAATGCTGGTACACAGGAGACAGGACGCATTGAAACATGCAAATAGCAGTGGGGTATTAAGTCGAGCTCTAACCAAATTAGAAAAAGTGGAGATGCCGTTCCTTCATTTCCACACCACACCAGAGTTATTCAACTTCAATTTCCAGAGAACAGAGTAACAACTATAAGCAACCAAAAGCAGAATACAGCAAGTAACAAATGTTTCCAGATCAACTAACTGTTGGTGAATGGTAATATTATAGAGAGGAGCGCAAGCACACCTTGAACTAAGTGTATCGATGTCCTCAGCCGTTCAGCTTGGTGAAGCTCACCCCCATTCGGCTCACCATGTTCGGGAAAATGAAGAAGCAGAACATAACAGAGTGGATGAAGATGCCGATGTCAACAAGAATGGAGCCAACATCAGCAAAGGACCCCTTTGGCAGTCCACGCCCTTCCATCAGCATACCCACGGCAATGACCCAGAACAGCAAGATAACCATGGGCGCAGGGATGGGTGCATAGAGTTGAGAAAGAAAACCGTGTTCTCCCGTGCTCTCAGGACGACGTGGCTGTGTCGCGGGCCTCTTGGCGTCTCCAACCTTCCCACCAATCTGAAACCAGCACCAAAACCCACAAAATTGGCATGATCAGGACTAAGAAATGCTCAAAAAGAAGAGGTTTTGACAATCATTTAGGTGGAGGGAAGGGGACGAAATAACACACCGATGCCCCCTGGACCTCGGCCGCACGGCCCGCGGGGCTCCAGAACAGCAGCACGGCGGCGACGCAGAAGAACACCCCCATGGCGGAGCAGGAGGCCACGGCAAACTCATGAATGGCGGCCGCGGCGCGGGACTCCTCGCCTCCAACCCAGCGCGCGGAGAGGGCGGCGGCGTTGGCGGCGTTGCTCACCCACAGGGCGACGAGGAAGCAGCGGACGAAGGCGTCAGTGGCCAGCCGGATGAGCCGGGGCCGAGACGTCGCCGTGGCGGCCCCGGTCGCCAGCGGTGCGGCGTTCCCCACCTCGGTGTCCGCCATGGATGCGCAAACCCTAGCCTCCAGAAGATTCCTCGTGACGGAGTGACGGCGGAGTGGACAGGAGCGGGTGCTGCTGCTGGGTTGGTGAGGCGCGTGTGGACGAAGCAGAAGAGGAAGCAGAGGAGGAAGGACGTTTACCATGACACGTCGCCTTGTACCCATATGTTGGAAGGAGAAAACGGGGGACCCGGAAGAGGGAAACACTAGCAGCACACCGTATGTATTGCAAAAATTATTGCCATCTTCATGTTTGCTGGATTTTTGCCTCCATCTGTAATTCCAGCTCCATCTGAAATGTTTTGGTTTGTGCCCTCGAAAAAACAGACGGAAAAGTCTAAAGAAATACTCCCTCCGTTCAGAAATAGATGTCGCTGTTGACTTTTAGACATCATGTTTGACCGCTCGTCTTATTCAAAAAATTTATTCAAATATAAAAATAAATATGTCATAATTAAAATACATTCAATGATAAAACAAGTTGTAAAAAAATAAATAACATTTGTGCAAAAAATTTGAATAAGACGAGCGGTCAAATGTGATGTCTAAAAGTCAACAGTGACATCTATTTTGGAACGGAGGGAGTAGCTTCATATAGTGATGAAACTTGACACAAAATTAGACAAACCAACACAAAATTGTGATGATGTAATAGCATCTCCAACCGGTGCTTTATATTTCACTCTTAATACCACTCCAATCAGTTCTCTAAATTAGATCTCCATATGCCATTTTTTATTTTATTTGTATCTTGTAACTAATTAACATCATCTTTTTCCCAACCTCTCTCTCTTTCTTCTCTTGTGTGCTCCAATCCAAATCGACCTCAAATCCACAAAAATACCACCAAATCATCAACCAGCGTGCTCAAATGAGGAATGCCTCACAAAAAGGCATAGTAGGAAGGGGAGGAATAACTAATCACAATGAGATCCAAGAGAAAATGAAAACATTTCAACCAAACATGCGAGTTAGAGGGTACTAGTTTGAAATTTAAGCAGAAACTTGTCTGAACACTTTCATTCATTGTATAAGCTGCACAACTTTTTTCCTCTTTCCTAGGGGTGGGGGGAGGGGCAAGGGCCCCCTTGACCCTAATGAAACTTTGTCATTGGCTTTACATATGTTGTTTCAATTTATAGTTAATTGGTTAAAAGTGAAAAGGCATGAAGGAAGAACACAAGAGCCAATGTAATCACGACATCTATCAGTGCGCGCAAAACATGTGTGTGACCTAATTCTTGCATTTTACTACACACGTCCACACCAATGGACATATCTCCTGTCTTTACCTAATCGATCCCACCGAAGTCACTTGGATATCTGCATATGCCCAAGCAGTCTTGTTGTATTAGCTTGCATACAGAATGAAGTTTTTCACATATATCTCTGCACGAAAAATAACCTTCATAATCCGAACTTCTCTAAAATACTCCAGGCTCACACCATGAATAGAATAATGTTTTAGATCAGGGCATAAGGATGCTAGTAACAAAGGCACTCATATCATCTTCCTTTCTATGCAAAAGGGCTTAGCCCAGTGGTTACAAGAGTCTTAGTAGTACATTAGGTCCTGGGTTTGACTCTTTATGACAGTGAATTTTCTATAATTTAACGTAGTTGTGCTTTCAAGCGATAGGCGACGTCACATCAAAGAGGATCTTGTTATTTAGAAGTATTACAAAACTAATTGCAGAACCCTTGGGCTAATTCGCGAGACGAATCTAATAAGAGTAATTAAATCGTGATTAGAAGATGGTTACTCTAGCATCATTGTAGCAAACACATAGATTAATTAGGCTCATTAGATTCGCCTCGTAAATTAGCACTCATTTGTCATAAAAATTTTTTAATTAAACTTTAATTAATACTTCTAAATGGCAAGATTTGTCATAAAAGTTTTTTAATTAAACTTTAATTAATACTTCTAAATGGCAAGATTCTATTTGATGTGACAGAGGTAAAGTTTTTGCCGTCTAAGAGCATCTGCAACAGCCTAGCCAAAGCTCTCAGTTTTTGTAAATTTGGCGATTTTTCACAAAAGTAGGCCTCCAACAGACTCAGCAAACGGATCTGAAAAATAGCTTCTCTTCCATGCCGCACATCTCGCTAGCCAAGCCTGGCGAGCATCCCACGCTCTCCATCGCTGCTCTCGCGGCTGATTAGGAAAAAGGAGACCGGCTTGCGGCAGGAAAAAAGGAAAAAATTTCGCTACGTGAGGGAAAAAAAAGGATGACCCACTGATGACGTGGAAGGTTTGGAAACAGATTAGAGTTTGTTTAGCGAGGCTGTTGGATTTCATCCCGTTTTTCAGGTTATTTCTATTTTACAGACTCGGTAGAAAATGCGAATTTGAAGCTTTTTTTAGAGAGGCTGGTGGAGATGCTCTAAAACAAAGAAGTAGGACATGACCGAACAAGTAGGATGACAAGAGAATATAGTACATACTCCTTACCGTAGTGCCTCCTTGACTACCGTTTGGAGATATGAAATCTCCTTTGAACTACTACCAGTTACCACACACTTTTCAATGCGGTGCATTACCCTAGAAATCACTTGGTGTGCGTGCGGCTTGCGACAGGCGCGTCACCAGTGGTTTCCTGTTATCGTTCTAGCCTTCTTGTTCTTGATCCTTGAACCCGATGACCCTGCAAGAGCCAAGGGTAACATTTTCGGCCGGCCGGTCATCTTAGCGAAAAGAAGCCACGACCGTAATAAAATTCATATGCACGTCGGTCCATTGTATACAAGTGGCAACCAGCGAAAAGAAGCCACGACCATAAATTTCAAACATTCCAGGATATATGGTCAACCATTGTCCATTGGAGCTCGTTAAAATTCATATACCAATAAAAAAGAAATTGGAAAATTCTAACTGTTTCCCTTAACTGCATTTGACCCTACGGAAGATGGTTCATTCAACCCTAAATCTATCAATTTCGGACTCAAACTCACTCATCCAATCCTTTAGACTCAACGATTCCTCATTTCCTACGGCAGATGGTGGTGGCACAAACATGACATCGTGACCTCACAGCCTCCGACAGTTGCCATTATTTTAATATTATTGTATGCAAATTTGTGTGGTATAAGATGGTTTGGATTAGTTAGTCCAAGTCTCTCTAGAAAGCCCGCAAAAAAAAAGTCTCTCAAGAAAACATCACGTAAAAGATCTCTAATATTTATTTGAATTTTTGTTTTTAATTTCTGTAGCACTTGCGCGGATACCTTCGCACCGTGACGGCCCATCCGTGCACGGCGCGCATTCAGGCCCCAAGGTTTCGCAGGCCCATCCGTGCAAGGCGCGGTGGGTCGGTGCGAAGACGCGCGCGACGCGACGGTTGGGTTTTCCCGCCGCAGCGCACGTCGCATCGTGCGCGGGCTCGTGGTCTCGCCCCCTTCAATTCCGTGCGACGCATCACGCAGCGTCGTCGATCTGTTTCGGTTAACGAATAACGACACTAGATGACGTGACGGCTTGCCGGAGTTGAACCTGCCCTTGCATTGGTGTGGTGCGCTCCCTCTACCTCACGTGTCCTTCGCCGCCGCCAGACACAGGGACACAGTGAAGTGTTGCGGCAAGGGACGCGCCATATACACGGCTCGTCCAATCCGGCTCCAAGGGCCAAGGCGTGGTTACCCGTGCACGGTGGGGCGGTGCGCAGCTCAGCGTGCAGACGCGCGCGCCGCAGAACTGGCTGGCGATGGGTTCCCCGCAGCGCCCCACCCACCGTGCGCACGCACTCCAGCAGCAGCCACCGTCGTGCGGCGTCACAGCGCACGGTAGCGGTGAGGAGGGGCGCGCGTACCAGACCAGACGCCACGGCTCAGCCGTGTTCATAGGCCAACAAGTCTTCAAGCGCACCTGGCCACGCAACTCAGCCGCGCGCAAGCATGTAGTAGGGCTTACCCATGCAATGCAGTTTGAGTAAAATAAAGCAAATCCAGCTCTTCATCGAATGGCAAACTATCGCATGAACTTTGAGCCATCTGATAAACTTTGATCACAAAAAGCATCATAATTCCGACATAGATTCATGAAAAAAAAAAGAGAGCAAATGGAATGCCAGCGACAATATATCATATTTGGCAGAAGATATGACCAGTAGTGCATGTCACTCTGTAGCAGAGAGCCGGTCTAAAAGTTTCTCCATACTATAGATTATTCGCAACAAGCTTATAGCTACTACAAAAATGTAATGAAAGAGAACCATAACATGTCCCTGATAATGGCATATGCACGCTGGTATGGTTTCAAAACAGGAAACTTCAGTGGCATCATGTATCTCTTGCGATTACAGAAATCTGCACTTCATGTTGATACATAGAAGATAAATTCAAGCTCTCTTCGACTCCAGCCACATTCCATAACTGAAATTACACCAAGAACAGGATTAGTTTGCTGCAAATGTATCTCCTATCATAGTTTATGCAGAGCATATTAAGGCAGCAACACATTCATCATATCAGCTCTCAAGTCTAGGATGAAATGGCATATTGCAGTTTACAAGTCCGGGAATTACCTCATTAGCAAAACTAATTTCTAAACACAACACTAAGAAAAAATTTTGGAAAGGTCGATGCTAACCCAAATCTCAGTTCACACCTCGATCTTACCCGTTTTCATCATGATATACTCACTTTATCGTTTAGGCATTAGGGACCAGGATTGGCTACCAACTACCGAGGAAGCAAGTCCATTATGAGCCGAGAAGAGCAGAGCAATATATTGAAATATCATATACCAACTGATCAACATGCCACATTGTCAAGATAAAAACGGAGCCTACAAGAAATGTGGGCATTGCTCTATTGGATCAACAAGTCATATTGCAGCTAATTTCATCGGTGAAAACCTTTCACATATTAATCTGACGTAAAATTTGCTCTCTGGATGACTGTCACTTTAGATAAAGGGGGAAGCTGATTAAAGGAAATTAAACAAGAACAGCAAAGAACATCGGCTACAATGTATCACATTTAAGTCCACATATAACGTGGGTTCTAACAAGCTAGCACCCGATTGGATAATACATAAATTGGTTCAGAGATGATACTAGCAGCTGGAATGTGAGAAACAGTCCCAAATTGACTGATACCGCAGCAACCGAAATCTAAAACATGGTGCTCATGACTAATAGATGATAAGTGCGATCATGACTAGCAGATAGGCAGAATACACACGTTATTTGTGCAAATCTGCAACACCTCTAAAGGCATGTTCTTGCATTAAAACTAGTAAATGATAATTTATTACTACATCCGCGAACAAGGATTTTCATCACAATCTGCAATTGACATACTACAGAACAAATCTTAACCAGAACTAGCTTAGTCATTAAAAATCAAATAGATGATGGAACAATCGGACCACCCTGAGTTATACGCCCCAACCATCTCATAACATTTCAACTAAGGCGATCATGACGAATAGCTAGGCAGAATACACATTATTTTGCAAATCTGCAACATCTCTGAAGGCATGATCTTGTATTACTAGCAAATGGTAATTTATTACTACATCCGAACATGGATTTTCATCACAATGTTTTGATCACTAAATTATACATGGAAAAAATCCAACAGCAACTGGCATACTATTGTATTCTTTCCATCCACGATCAAGGGGGTGTTCGGCGCATGGGGGTCTAAATTTTAGAGGGGTCTAAATTCTAGATAAGCTATATTAAATAAAGTTTAATTATAAAATTAACTGCAGAACCCTGGTCTAATTCGCGAGACGAATCTAATAAGGGTAATTAAGCCATGATTAGACGATGGTTACTGTAGCATTACTGTAGCAAACCATAAATTAATTAGGCTCATTAGATTCGTCTCGTAAAGATGTACCCATCTGTAAAAAGGTTTTATCATTAAATTTTATTTAGTACTAGATTCTTTTTGTTTAGAGCCCTCTAAAATTTAGCGCTAAAAGAAACGAACAGGGCCCAAATCATCAGATATAGCAGCACCCTTCACAACAATGATGATGGAACAGACGGGGCACCCTGACCTTGCAGCCAACGGATGGTCGATGGACATGTACTTCAACTAGGCGTGAGGGCTAGCATTTTAGCAATCGGAACTATGGTATGTGCAAAACGGAACCAGAACAGAGGAATAACTGCAGCAGAACAGAGGAAACCGTACGAGTCAGCCCGCGTACCTTGGACGATCACGAACTATGCTGCCGCAGCTTCTGTGCCATTCGGCGTAGCAGCCATGTAGGAGACGACCAGGATAGGGACGGCGCAGACGCACAGCCAACCCAAGAGCAGGAAGAGCGCGGCCTCGAGCAGGTGGACGAGGGCGCTACCAGGCCTCTGCGCAGGCGGCGCGGGCGCCCTCCTCCTCCTCGCGCCAGCGATGACGAAGTTCGCGAGGAAGCCGACGCAGAAGATGCAGCCGAAGGCGGGCCAGAAGTAGGGATCCTCGCTGAAGACGCGCTCCACGGTGGCCTCCACGCCGACCGCGTCCCGGCCTCCGCGCCAGCGCTGACTCTGCAACAACGGAGAGAAAGCACCGCCACCACACGAAACCCCATCATGAGACCCGGCACGAATTTCCGGCCGAGGGAGAAGGAAGGGGAGGCGGCGGCGCGCACCTCGGGGATGACGACGCGGACGGCGTAGAGGCGGAGGGAGATCTGGGAGAGCAGCGCGCAGACGAGCAGGGCGGCGACGCGGAACGGGGTGAAGACGTCCACCACGCGGAAGCGGCGGCCGCGGGCCCAGCCCCTGGCGATGTCGACGACGAGGCTGGCGGTGACCGACCAGGTGGCGGCGGCCCAGGCGTAGAATGCGGCGGCGTCGGAGAGCCCGAGCAGCGCCATGGCGTGGCGTGGCTTGCGGCGTGAGCAGAGTGTGGGCACGCCGCACGCAGGTGCTTTTCGCTTTTTCGTCGGCGTGTGGGGCCGCGAGGAGGCGCTTTTGAGGTGGGCGAGTGAATGGGTGACGGGTGGCGGAACGTTGTCGCGTACTGGCGTTAGCGGGCGGGGTGCGAGCGCACCCGAACCCGATCAGGACGTATTGGGCGCACCCGGCTGATGTACATAGCTCAGACGCGCCACCACTTGCTCACTTTCTCCGCCTCGTGTCCTCGGTCTCCGCCGCCGTGAGCCACAAAGCACAGTGAACTTTGCTGCTGCGACGGACGCCACCGCCCACGCCAAGGTAGGCGCCGTGGCCGGCCGACCTGGGTAGACCAGATTGGGACAGCCATGGCTGACGAAACTTGACAGAGCAACCACTCAACGCTGCTACTCTTTGCACAACCGCTCCAACATGCAAGCATTGGATTTTCACACCACTCGAAAACAAACAAGTGTTTGAGTGTGCAATCCCCAATTATTGGAAAACTAGCATCTAAATTGCATATCCCAGATTAAAAAACGAGCAACATTGCGACAACACATTATACGATTCAACTACAGGCAGATAACTTGTGGGAAAAAGGAAAATAGAGTGGCAGCAAGAGAGCAAATATCATATCACCCTAGCAAAAGTACATGTATGGCAGTCAAATCATTAGGCAGCATAGCGCTGGGCCTGAAGTAGACATGATATCGCAAATTTGTCCATCTCACTTTGACTGAAGCTCATCAGAAGCTACAACAAAATGAATGAGTGAAATGGTCGACATAGCATGTAATTAAGCTGATTTCTACAATAGTTTCGAAACAGAAAAATGTGCTTCATGCCGTTGCAGACATCAATATCTCATCGACACAGAAGTCAAAACCAGACGATCTTCTACTCCAGCAAAATGAGCATGCTCGCATTCCAGAACTGAAATTACAACGAGGAGATATCAGGTATATACGAAAGAAGTACTTATCAATACAAGTTGAATATACAGAGCACAACAGAGGCTAACACTTAATCCTAGCAAAGTCTTTGAGTGAAGTATTAGTTTCAGTTTGTAAGGTCCTACGGTTATTTGAGAAAGTCAAGCCCCGAACACTCGCAGCAACTAGAGAAAAAAGGCTTACTCAAGTTAACACCATTTACTGACTTCACCATGAGATTTCACACGTGCCACACTGTCAGTTCAGTGTGAAGAGGGGTAGGACTGGCTATTAATGAAGACAGTTAAAACTGCATGCTTTAATAACTGGTTGCAAATCAACAAGTATTAATGTCTAATCAGATGGTTTCTTTTAAGAAATATTCCCTTCTCTCCATCAAATAGCTTATATTATGTGCTAATTCCATCCATCAACATAACGTTTCTAGTCTAGCTTCAAGTATATACATCAAGTACACCTAACTGGAGCATAATAGTCTAGTCTGTAAACATAATCCTAGAGAGTAGTTAAAATAGAATGGAGTTACAAAATCACCACTTACCAACAGACACCTTGACAAAATGCAGAACCCAGTTGATAATTACTCAATGTGCTTGCAAGGTCATTAGTGTTGAAACATCACTATAGACAGAACTGGGTATGAAAATAACTTTTAGCAAGGTCTGAGTGAAAACCAACATGAGCAGTTGATAAGAATGAAAATATGCTTATCATATCTTTTTTTTTTGTGTGTGTGTAACTCCGCTTGCTCATATCCAAGTAGACATATTCGTTCAATTTTATCGTTAAAGTACATAAATAGTCTATTCATTGGGAAGTACAACAAGAACTAAATCCACATACCGTAATAAATAAGTGTTGAACATCAACTATGTACCAAATTAGTAATGTCCGACTAGATAGCTCTTTAAGAAAATTTTCCATCTCTCAATCAAAGAGCGTATGTCTGTTCTTGGCACTAATGTGCTTAACAATTCTAATTCGGTTTCATGTATGCAGTCCAGATGACAATCACATTGAGTTATTTTAGATAATGGAAATAACTATCAACTTAGACAATTATCAAAAGCAAACAAAAACGGAACACAAAAATGCAACATTTCTCAAGTATGCTAAAGCCCGTATGGCCATATAAGACAAATCCAACACCCACTTCGATGAAACATTGACATGCCATTTTAGTTTTAGGATTTACAGGTAGTAGTTGAATGTATGAAAAAATTCGGTTGATTGATAATAGAAGACGTGTAACACAAACAGGATAAGCGAATGTTATAGACAGGATAAGCGAATGTTTCCAAGAACTTAGAACACCAAATGATAAACTTTAACAGGGTTCCATCCTATAGAAAGGATGAGCGAATGTTACCATGAGGTCCATGACCATATATTTTACTGTTAATGAGTAGAAATCAGCTTAACTGGACAATGATTTATCAAATGTAGCAAGCAGTGAATATGATTTATAACCTATTTACAAAGGCAGAGGATGGAAGAGAGGGAAAAAAATGCTAACAAGGAAAAGAAGTATTAAGTATCGACTGAAAATCAGTAAATACAAAAAAAAAACGGAGCAGACAAAGTGTTTACTATAAGTAGTTAATCAATATAATCTTAATGGCCACTTAACAGTTAACAGAGTTGAAAAATCACCACACAGACACAGCAACAGACAGCTAGGTAAAAAAAATAAAAATGTAGAGCCCAGTTGATCATCATTTAATGTTCTTGCAAAATCAACAGTGTTGAGGTAGGGAAATCACCACATTCTAAGAAACCGCTAAATGGAAATCAAATGCAGAACCAGTTGATCATCATGCAAATGTGGTAGGTAAATCGAACTGTCTTATGGAGAACATACAAATGCTAAGGGGGTATATTAGAAATGCAAGAGTAGCAGTTTGGAAAAGTTTTTAAGAAACAGCTGATGGAGCTACGCTGATGAAATTCTCACTGTGACGTCCTAAACATTCATGGCTTCTAACAAAGCAATTGGGTTTTCTCAAGACAAGTGATCTCGTCAACAATGACGTTGCCCTAAGACTGTTTATTTCCATGCAAACAAACCAAATCAAATAGATGACACAAGACTTGGAGCTAATTTGAAAACTTTTCGTTCATTTAACTTCGTGTCAGGACAAATCTACTCAAGAACTGAAACACACACAAAAGAAACCAGCACCAGGACATGAAACGAATGAAGTTTAACTCACATGATTTGCACTCTGCAGTTGTATACATATGGAATGAGGCCATAAGGCAGGCATTGTACCTATAGCTACTTTTAAGTGCACAATCTTTTATGATGATAAATTGATAATTTCTAACAGAAGAGCTGTCAAGACGAAAATAAATAGTGAACCACAAAAACATTGAAACAGTAACCTTTTTTGATCTCATTGAAACAGTAACTTATATAAACCATAAGGGTTGAGCTCATATACATCGAAGTGGCAGTGCCACGCTACTCGATTTTACACACCAGACATATGGAGTTAAATAGATGCCACATCACATAAGGCCCCACTTAACTCAACTTTCCACAAACAGGGCTACATACGCATCACGAAGCAACAAGCATAATGCACAATGGAGCAGAGAATGTACCCCCACCAACAAGCTGCAAATGATTTGTAAGGACAAGGGTGAATGCTCACCTTGAACAATTCACTGATGACGATCTCAAGATAACCTGGCCACCATTCCTCGCTTCAGCTTGGCACATGTAGCCCTCAGTTGGATCCAAAGCTCTGGGATGCAGATGATACAGTACGCAACAGAGTAAAGGAAGCCCCCAATGTCAGTAACAATGGAACCAGCCTTCCCCAGCCGCGACTCCTTTGTTGCAAGCACTACCATCGGCATACCCACGAACATGACCATGAACGCAGCAACGATGATGCCATAATTTCCATACTGATAGAAGCGTGGGAGACGTCGCTGCGCCTTCGGGGACAATGGCATCCACCCAATCTGCCACGAGTGCCAAAACCCACAAAATTGACGCATCCAAGGCTGAGAAATTGCTCACGCGGAAGCAAACTAGAGGAATCATTCAGGGGTAGGGAGTAAATTGGAGCACCAATACCTCTCGGGGCTCGACTCTGCGGGTCCGAACGGACCAGACGAGCAGCCAGAAGGCGACGCGGAGCAGCACAGCTACAGGGAAGACCTTCCAGAGGAGCTCCTGGGCGTCGGCCATGGCGTGGGAGTCCTTGCCGAAGGCGCGGCGCGCGACGACCGCGACAGCGGTGGTGGCGCTGAGCACCCACATCGCGCCGAGGTAGCAGCAGGGGACGGTGTCGGCGGCCAGCGCGATGAGCCCGCGCAGGCTGCCCGCCCCCGCATCCCACCTCAGCGGCGCCTGCGCCGGCGCCCGGGACGAAGCCTCCGCCGCCTCGACGCCCGCCATGGACGCGCAAACCCCAGGCTCCAGAAGATTCCTTGGGATTGGTCGGTCCGGAGTGGAGGAGCAGGGCGTGGGTTGGTGGTGGTGAGAGGTTGGGCTTGCAGAGGAAGCCGAGGAGGAACTCACTGTTTGCTTTTGCTTGGGTTGTCCGGGCGAAGAAAATGGTGCGTATCCCCGAACTCGGAAGTCGGAATTTGTTAGCGGCACAAGGTATGTTGCACATCATTTGTTCCACTTGCTTGAGATTTGTTGGACCTCTGTCCCATGGAAAAAATTTAGGCTCCTAATCGTAAGTTGAGCTTGGAATGTTCATCTAATATTCTTTGAAAAGTTGAATAATACTAAGTAATTGATATTATTAAATCTTTGATCGTACAGATATCTGCATAAATGGGTGTGTGCACAGTGACACTTTGCTTCGCCAATGCGATTGTCACATAAGCTCCCAATTTTTACCTTGCACCTAAGCAAATTACATTGTACAAGTGGATATGGACACAATTTTCCAGCGACTCCGGTCGTCCGTGCCTGAACCGAGTCTAGAATTGTTGGCGACAGACATGCGCTATGTATGGTTGCTTAACTGATTTGAATCTCGTTTTCTTCAATTATTTGTTGAAGTTTTGCCGATAAATTTAGCTTTGTCAACAGAACTACATTCTATCATTGAGAAATTAATTTGCAGTCCACAAACATAAATCATCAAAATCATCATCAGATCCAGGCACGGTTCGCACATTGGCAAAACTCCCCGTCCAGGTGACCGTTTGTGATGGTTTAATGAGTTGACCCATTGACTTCATCAGGTGACCCGTTAGGTGAAACTGTTGTGGAGGCACATCATTGCTCCGTTGAAGCTACAGGGGCAAGACCGCTACATCTTCACTGACCGCGTGTGCACGTCGTTTCAGTAATCCCTAGCAGCAGCACGCACGTTTCCGGCTTTCAGGCGCTGGTAGCCCATCCGTGCCAGGTGTAGCCCCGGGAGATGGCTACGGCAGCGCGAAGGTGGCGCGTCCCAACCCATCCATGGAGCACGCGCTCGCTTCAATTTGCAAGCATCCGAATCTACTCCCTCCGTTCTTAAATTGATGTTGTTATTAACTTTTTCGAAAAAATTTGATCACTCGTCTTATCTAAAAAAAATTAAAATTATCATATATTTTATTATGATTTGTTTTATCATTAAAGAAATTTGTAACATAACTTATAATTTTATATATTTAAGTTAATATTTTGAATAAGACGAATGGTCAAACGTAACTAAAAAAGTCAACGACGACATCAATTTAAGAACGGGAGTATCACCACATGTAACTCGGGCGAATGCAGTTCAGCTCACAACCAAAACAAAACCAAACATTGCACCAACACATTGTAATCTAACGACAGCCAGAAATGACCAAAGAAAAAGACCAGCATTTATAACATCTCAGAAAGCGAGTCATCCTTAGCTGTACTTCAGAGCTACATATGTGGCCGTAGCATATCGCTCGATCGAAAACAGAGTGCTGAACTGTAAGTGATACTGCACGTCTTTCCATCCTAGTACCAAAATCTCAAGTTCGAAAATGAAACGGAGGACAAAGCTTAACATAGCGTAGTTTATGGAGTTTCCACAAATGGTCTCAGAACAGAAAACTACGGTAGCGCGTAAGTAGCATCACGTTAACACCTTCCCAATCACGAATGGTTGCAGACACGAAAATTTTGACAGAAACAACAGGTCGAAGTTCTTCTATTCCCGCTAGACTTGGTGCACTCCTGAGCTGAAATTACATCAAGAAGAAAATGTCAGTAAGACAGTACATAACGAAGTCCACAAGTAATCAGCCACACATTCAATGTAGAGTGAAATAAGACGTTCTAGTTATCAGAAAAAAAGTCCAAATCAAGCAGCTACTGCATAATGGAAGGCAATCAAATTCTGAGTTCGGAACCTTTAGCAATTTTAGCACAACAGTATACACTCTGTTCATTGGGAAGTAGGACAAGAATGGGATATTTAGGAACCAATATCTACTTAAGATAAAGCAGAGTAAGCATTTTGTATCTATAATCAACACAAATAATCTTAGGGGGGGGGGGGGGGTACTTTAAAAAAATAGAACAGGAAAATCACATATACCCAGCTGATCAAAGAATTATTTGCTTGCAAACTCAATAGACCTGGAAAATCATTTTAACAGAGCAGAGTTGGACAATCACTGCCTAAAGACATCTTGCTAAAAATCCGAAATGTAGAGATCACTTGATAATCACAATGTCTTTTGCTTGCAAAAAACAAAACTATCTTTTGTGAAGAGTGGAGAGCATACAAACGCTTTTGAGACATATTACAGCTGAAGAAGCATCACTACGAGCTAGTATTAATATATGCTTCTTCCCTGAGCAGAAAAAGTATTCCAATGTGCCTATATATAGTTGATCCTCGGACAAGCATGCATGGTTTCCGACTAACGAATGAGGAGTTTGAACACAAAAAATTCATCAATGAGATAGTGACAGCGATGGTGAAAACATAAACCAATGTATAACTTTTATGATCTGCACTCTATACTTCTAAGCATAATGCATCAAGCCATAAACCAAGTGTGCACAGTCTGTAAAGGCGCAAACACAACTGAAGGCCGTGCATCCATAAATATACCTTGGAGAAAATTTCAGTGGCATGCCATAATTCCTAATAATTAATCTGTTGCCATTAACAATTGAACTCCAGCAGCACAAAACCACAAGAGTTAAGTTGATTACTCAACAACGACATTAACTAGATCAACATGGTGCTAATGTTTACACAAAGGACACGATAGAGTTGACTGGACTATTGTTGTTGTGACATCATTGGTACTAATCACTCATCCAGATAATGGAATGTTTTGCGCCTTCCATATTTGGATGGTGTGAAGATCCAGTCAACTACTAAACAGAGAAGCCCAAACAGTGAATCTAGCTTCCAAAGAAACAGACAATACTAAATTCAACCCATGCATGTTCTGTTGATGAGGATTCCATTTCGAGTAAAAATGGCATGCAGGCATAGCAATTATAGCAGCACAATCTAGTAGCACCTGAAACAGTGCACCGATATGGAAGCCGCAGCAGCAACCAAATTGGTGCACATGAGCATTAAGGAGTTACTCATTTTATGGACAAGCATTGCAACCAAACAGACAGTACACAATACTAGGCCCCAGCTCTGCTGATGAGGATTCCAGTTCGAGTAAAAATGGCACACTACCAATCATAGCAGCAGAATCTAAAAGCAACCGAAACAGCTTCCTGATATGGAATCAGTACCAATCAATTTGGTGCACGTGAGCACGAAGGACTACCGCAATTTATGAACAATCACTGCAATCAAACAGAATACACAATACTAGGCGCCAGATTTTGGAACTGCCCTTCGATCTGGACTAGGACCGAATTCTGAATCAACCAGGCGGGTGTTCACGAACCAAAATCAGAACGGACGAAGACAAGCAAGCGTGAAGGCCGCATACCTTGGACGGTCACACACTATGCCCTCCGACCGAAGTTGCCCCTCCTTGCCGGCGCACGCGGTGGCGCCCTCCCCCTCGCCCTCCTCCTCCTCTTGGCCGCCAAGCAAGCACTGAGGGCGATGCAGAGGATGCAGACGGCGGCGACGGCCAGCCAGACGTAGTCGTCCTTCAGGGCGAGCCGCGCAGCGCCCTCCTTGCCGTCGGCTCCGGGTCCTCCGCTCCGGCTGGGCTGCTGCCAATCCTGCCACGAAAGGAACCAAACCATCGGCGCCAGCCACAAGGAACCCCACAAGCCACAAATCCAGAGCAGGGAGAAGCGAAAGGGAAACAGGGGCGAGTCCGGACGCGGGGCCAGCTAGAATACCTTGGGGATGGTGGTTCGCTGCATGAGCGCCCCGGCGAAGATCATCAGGGCCGCCTGGAGCTTCCCGTGGCTGCGGACCCAGCCCCTGAGGATCGCGATGGCGAGGCCGGCGCAGACCGCCAGCGCGGCGCCCGCCCAGCCGAAGAGCCCCGCGTAGTCGGAGAGGGAGAGCGCCATGGGAGCGGAGCGGCGGGAACCCTAGGCTCTGGAAGCTTCTGGGCGGGGGATGGAGTGTTTGGGTTGGGGCTCCTCGCGGTGGTGTGGGCGGCGGCCGTGAGGAAAGGGAAGGCGAGCAAAAGCAGAGCAGGGGTTTTTGAGGTGGGCGAGCGGGTGGTGGAATCTTACGGGGTTGCCCGACCTGCTACAGCTGTCGAGGGGGATGCGTTACGCTCACTCGCTTGATCTACCAAATTTTAGTGCAGATAACGTGATTCTTTCCACGGTTCAGCTTATTGCATCGGTAGGCCTTTTTATGTACAACGTTTAGAATACTCTCCTCTTCTAAGGCCCCGTTTGGCATGGATTCTCCAAAAAATAGCTTCTCCGCAAAACAACTTCTCTAGAAAATAGCTTTTCCAAAAAATCCAAAATGTTTGGCAAAATAACTTCTCTTATTGATTCTAATACAAAGATGAGTAAAAAGGTCATGAGAAGCTATGTTTTTGTAGATTCTGGACTCTAGTACAAAGTTGAGAAGTGCTTCTTAATCAGAGAAGCAGAATCTATTTTGGTTTGAACCCTTTGGCAAGCTTCTCTAAGAATCTGGATGAGAAGCACTTCTAAAACCCCTACCAAACAAGGCCTAAGTTCTTTTTAGCTAAACAAATTCTTCATGTCGCATTTTTGAATGCGATTTCGACGTAAAGAGGCCTTGATGAAAATGGATCTTCTTAGAAGAAAAGGGCATGAGGGCCCTCTGGTGGAGGCGACCGGGAGGTTGGCAAAACAAAAGATGGATGAAACAAGGCAAATGAGCAAGAATGGACAAAATAACCAAGGAGAGATCGATGAGAGGCGTTAGGAATGATTCAGATAAATAGTAGGATGGAGATAACAAACGATTGGCGAAAAAAAGGCAAATCGACAAGGATTTACTGTTTCAATGCATCCTTTGTAGCAGAAATAAGTTGAATAAAGTATTACTCCATTTGTCCAGAAAATAAGCATTTTAAGATATCTATGTTGTCTGCAATACATGTACACATGAATTATGCAAAATAAAATAAAATAAATTATGCTAGTTAGTTTTACAGTGAAAGTAGTAACATCATTTTAGCATTATCAATCTTTACATATATATTTTTTTAAATCCTATGAGGAATTTAAACAGTATTTGACATGGGATAAACCTAAGAGCAACTCCAGCAGGGCCCCTACTTGGGACCCTACTCCACTTTTTAGGGGCTTAAGCAAAAAAACGAACTCCAGCAGGGACCCTACTTAAGCCCTCATTTTGCATGCCCCCTCAAATTCCACCTCCAAGCCCTCATCCCCAGGGTCCTTCAATCTCCCCCCTCATCCGTGGGCCCCACAGGTTTTTTTTCATTTTCCTTTTTTTCTCTTCCTTTTCCTTTTTTTCTCTCTTCTCCCTCCTCCTCCCGCACGCCCCCGCCGCCATCTCGCCTGCGCCGTCGACGCGGCGGGCTGCCCGCGCCCGGCCACCCCTCGCCGCGCGCCGCCTCTCCCCACGCCGCGCGCCGCCCCTCTCCCTCGCCCGCCCTCGGCCCTCTCCCCGCCGCCCGCCACCCGCCCTCCATCGGCCCCGGACCAGCTTCGACAGGTCCTCGCCGTCACCGAAGCTGATCGTCTGCTGCCTCGAGCACCACACGTGCGCCGTCGACTTGGGCGGCGGCATCAGCTCGCAGGGAGCCTCCGACACCATGCACGCGCCGCCGTCGGCCACCACTGGAACGTCGTTGTCCCGGTGGCAGGGCTTGCCGCCGGCTTTGATGCCGGCAGCCACCACGGGCGCAGCGCCCACCGCCGATGCCGACGCCGGCGGTTCGCAGAAGAAGTCAGAGAAGATGTCCTTGTCGAGGGAGTCGGCCAGCGCGAAAGGGAACCATAGGCCAGCATCGTCTTCTTGCGCCGGCGGCACGGGAGCTGGGAAGGGAGGCGGCGCAGCGCATGGCACTGGCGCCGGCTTCTCGGGCTGCGGCGGAAGCTTCCGGTGAGTTTGCATGACGACTAGGCCGTTGCAACAGAGCAGCTCAATGAGGTCATCGTCTTCGCTGCAATAACGCAACAAACAGCAAAACTTCAGTTTCTCTCTCACACAAAGTTCAGATGAATCAACGGAGGTATCTCTGCTTGCTAGATAATTCTCAGGGACGAGTCAAGCAATGAACGGGAGTGCTCTGCTCACCCGAGTGGCCTTGAGTTGTCTCCCATGTTGTTGTTACAATCAGGGACAAACTGGTTCATTGCTCAGATCGCCGCAAACATAGATGACCTTGGTTTCAGAAGAGAAGCTGCAAAATTGAGGATAACCAAAACTACTGAGCGCCAAAGAACATGTACGGCAAGAATAAGGAGAGAGTCCATGACATGGGAACTTGAAGAAGACAAGCTTGATCTTCCATTAGAAATTTTTTAAGCAACTGTCAAAAGAAAACTTTTGATTAGAAAAGTGCTAATATACATACAGCTTGTTGATTTAATCCTACTGCAGTTAAAAGTTCAGAGTTCAGGTTTCAGGTTTAGTGTTATTTTAGGCTTCCCTGCAGGTTTCAGGTTCAGTGTTATTTTAGTGCAATAGGGCTGGCTCCACTTGGGATTTTGCAATGCATCTTGTTTCCTCTGTGTATTCGAGATACTTAATGATCACAGGGTGACACTGCTGGACCAAACCAGACTTGGCTATGGCAGTCAGATGTACTGATTGGTGCACTGATCTGTCCTTTGAGATGTTCTGTGTTGTGTTTCAAAAAGGAAAACCATGAAGCTTACTTTCCCAATTCTGTGATGTGTTTGCCACCTTTTGTCATATGTACTAGTTTCTCTGATACTTTGTGTATATAGGACTGTATGTGAGAAACTTATCAGTTTCTGTACACTGTAGTTGGAGAGCTGAATTCTGGTCTTTTTAAACTTACTTCTGGTGGCATGTTGACAAAAAAAAATGAAACATATCAGAACCAGCCATCACCTGATGGATTGGCAACATATCAAAACTGAATATTTCAGTCACAAAATGAAACATTAAATAACAAGACTGAATATAGGACCATCCACTTCTCTGTTGCACACATGAATAACAGTCTCACAAACAGGACTGACCATTCTCAAGAAGTTTAAATTACAGAGAAATTACAAACTACAATATTGGAAGGTTTGCTATACAATGATACATCAGCACTTATATTTCAAGAGACTTCTTCTTGCGCTTCCTTCTCCTCGAATCCTCACGAAGACAGGCAAGGATCAAGATGTCGTCAACACCGGAATCGTCCTCTTCCTCTTCATCCCAAAGTGGATGGTGGCTACTTTCAGGACTTTACATCTGCCATAGGAACAAAATCAATCTAAGAATTTCAGGGAAAAAAAAAATGTATAGTACATGTAGACAGCATAGGCAGTTGTACTAAACCCAAGTTAGTCAGGTTAAACCCAAGTTCAAGATTAAGCCATATGTTGGAAGTTATTTCAACTGATAGCATCTGTAGCTATGACCAAAATGTGAAGTCCACTGACTTACTTGATCACTAAAAGAAAATCTATTAACACTGATTTGACAATATTGCAGGCAAAGTCTCATGGAAAATCAAACAATCATCATACTGGTAACACTGAATTTTGTGATGATCTCATACTGGTAACTATCAGTACTGTTGCTTGCAATTTTACTCTATCACTTGGTCAGGTTCTGAAAGAATTTCAAATGCACGTATGCAGTCCATTGGAAGTAGCATGCCTGTCAGCCTGTTATCTGTGATAAGATCCAGTGAAAATCCATTTCTGTGTATCAATATGAGAAGTGCACTATTTCATATGCTGCCCTGTAGTAGATAGCAGTGTGGTTTGAGTTAAAAAATTTCAGTTAGAAGTTTCAGTTAAAAGTTTCTGAGAAGTGTATTCCTGTGTATCAAACTGCACTGAACCTTCTCAATCTGCACTGAACCCTAGAGCTCACACGCACAAAATTCAGACATCCTAATGCCAAATCGAACCATGTGCCATAGAAATTGAGCTACAAATTCATTGAATCAAGCACAGAGTTGGCAATCTGAAGCACAACGCACCAAATGACCAAATCGGGAGCATTTCAATGACCAAACCTAGAGCTGATCCTCAAGAAGATGTGTGCGTTGAAGGAGGAGATGAGCGTCGAGTCGAGCTCGCCGTGCAGCTCGACCTCGTCGGAGCACCAGACGTGTGGACGTCCGCGTCACGGCGAGCAGCGGAACGCGGGCGGCGCCGTGGTGGGCAGGAGACGCGAGCAGCGGCGGGCGGCGTCGTGGCCGGAGGCGTCGCGGCGAGTAGGCGGGTGGCGTCGTGACGAGCGGGCGCCGTCACGGCAGGCGGCGGCGCGATGGGCAGGCGGCCGGCGTCGGGAAGGAGAGATTTTTTTTAATCTGACTGAGATGGGTCCCACAGAAAATAGGGGCTTTGGGCCAGCACTGCTGGAGTTGAAGCAAATTTTTTGGCCCCTATTTTTACATGCCGGCCTGTAAAATAGAAGTAGGGGCTTTGATTTAGGGTCTTTTGCTGGAGTTGCTCTAACAGTGCTTATATATAGTTTGTGTACGAAAGTAGTATGACCAGGATTTTTGTTCACCAAATCTACTAATCTGGTTACATATTTGATCGAGGAATCATGAAAAGGCACTAAATTTTACATTCTACATTTTTGTACCACCAGGATTGTCCGATGTGGTTTCATGTCGGTCAGGCTACGTAGTAGTATAGTTCCACCGTTATGATTCTCCATTCATCTTGCTAAAAATGACTTGTAGTACATACAATCGTCTAGACACCAGGACGAGTCTCTAGATTTTGGCTCTATAAGTGGATAAAATTAAATGATAGAATCAATGTGTTGAAATATCAAAACACCAGTGCAAATAAATCAGCACACACCACACACCATGAAGCCCCGGCTTGAATGCCTCAAACTGTCGGACGCCGCAGCACCATAGTGACCATACACGACAGCCTTACATTGCAACTTCCAAGCGCCGTCCGTATTACCATTACCATCACTAAACACGATGCAACTTGATTCAAGTACAAGCACAACTCATAAGCGTTGTCAAACTTACATGTGCTTAGCCATATAAACAAACAGCATTGCATCAAAACATCATAAATTCGGCGACAGACAGATGACTTCGAGAACAAAAGATCAAATGGAATGTCAGCAATGAAGTCCCTGTAACCATATTTACCAACATAGAGTAAGGCATTTAGTGCAGTCCGCATAGGAGCGCTGGCCCATACTGTGATATTGCACCTTCCTCAATCCAAGCAACGAAACTTAATTCATCTTAAGCTAGCGCAGAAAGGAAAAGAATGAAAACGATTATCATGTGATCCTACATTATTTCTCTTTCCTTAAGGCTTCATAACTGTGTTTATGTGTAAGTATAATCACATCATGTCGCTTCCAATCACTCGTAGTTGCAGTAATCAACAATTAACTGACACAGAAGACACCGAAGCTCTTCTTCTATGGCAGCAAAACGTCACGCTTTCCAGAACTGGAATTCAGTAAGAAGATAATGTCAGTATTACATTCGCCAAAAAGAGAGAGAGAGAGACTGTCAGTATTACAATAGGTAACTGCTTACTACATTTATAAAGCACGCCAGTATGGAAGCGCACAATACATTCAGCTATATATGAATACATACATGATACGACATCAACAAAGTTTCAACTGAAATAAACTGTTTCAGTTTACAAGTCCGGCAAATATTTCACGGATAGAACTGAAATCGATTGCATTACAAAAAAGAGGGTGAACACTCAAATTTCAGTTCACACCGCTACCGTTTTCATCATCAAAACGACGATTTGTTCATTGGGCATTAGGCACACTACTACAGAAACCCCATTAAGATTAAAACAGTATACTGCAATAAATAATTGAATGCTCCCACACACCAACAATTTCACACTACTGAACCAAATGGAGCCTGTGGAATGTAAAGTTATAATGTTTGCACTCAACAATTAATCATTGCTCGATCAAATAACATGATCATGCAGAAAAAGATTCCGGAACTGACATAATGTTTCTAGTCTGATATACTGTTAGTGATGGCTACCCTGTTTGATCAAGGGAGAACAAAGGAAAACAAGACAATAGGACATTGAGTCCTGTCTATAGCAGCTCGTGGCAAAGTCCACATGATACGAGCTCTAACAAGCAAACACCTTATTTGATGATCTACCGGTGCTTGCTCTGAAAATTAGATGACACGCCACATTAAGTTTGGGATGACACTGGCAGATGGAAATGTAAGAAAACATTCTCATATTGATTCCATAGCAGGCAAACATATACAAAACTTGGTGCCAATCACTAGTAGGTGCCAAGTGAACTAAATTAATAAAATTCTTTCCCATTGGGAATAGTAACTTCTCAACATTTGCAAGCAGTATATATGAAACACAATCAGCTACCTAGGTAAAAGAGAGTGGCAGAGAAAATAGTCCCTAACAGGGACAAGAAACACTCATTATAAGTAATCAATAAATACAATATTTCACACCATTTAAAACAGATAGCTGGCTAAAAATATCGAGTTGATCATCATATGTCCGTTTACTAGAAAAAACAAACTAAGTTTCATGGAAGGCACATAAGCCCTTTGTATATATACTGCAAATGAGATGTTTATTAAGAGGAAAAGTGGTCTTATAAAGCCCATAGGATCTTGGAAGGGCTCTTACACTTGCAGAGTTTTGGCTGTTGAATGAATCATATATGCAGTAGCTTCTACTTCCAAGGATGCGTACATACTCTTTTTTATCTTTACTAATTGGAGTCCCAATTGATGTATTCATGCACGGTCATTTTAACTAGCAATTGAGATGTCTCCATACATTTTTATCTCAGCAACGATGGCATTCCAAAGTAGAGAACATTATGGAGATTAGTCAACTAATTACAAGCCTACAAAGAATAGCTTGGTAGAACACATTGTTTACTAATCTGCAGAGCCTAGATGCATGATAATATGTTGCGAAAAGTGATAAGTTGTGACAACAGAATAGGATTGTCTCAAAAGGTTTGCATGGCAAATTAAATATTTGTGTTGAAATGTCAGACGGGACTCAACGAGATAGCAATTTCTGAACTAGAGCTACGCAGTAATTGTCAACTAGATGATGATTCAGACAGATAGCAGGACACCGTTTCCGTCCGGCTGAACAGTTAAACTTCAACTTCTACGGGCCAAGTTAGCAATTCATCAATCACCAAACAAGCAGAGGACAATGGCCACATCTTTACAACCACAAATCAGTATTAGTAATACGAGAAAAAGAAAACTGAATGGTACCTTGCACGATTCTTGCATCAAGGTGTCACAGCAGCCGGGCCGTTGCCCGATTCGGCGTCTCCCTAACCTGGGTAAACACATACGGGATGAAGATGAACATGACCGTAGCAGAGCCCGCGCCGGTTCCCATGTCACTGATCAAGGCAGGCTTCGTCATGGAGTCTTCCCAGCACGAGCTTGAAGGTGAACGGTCTTGCAGCAGCAGGACAAGCAGAACGTTCATCCAGAAGAAGACGAAGATCAGCAGAGGTACGAGGTTGAAGTAGCCGCCGCCCTGACGCCAGCCGCGCGCCGCGGGACGCTCTGGGCCGTGTATCTGTGCGGTAACGTACACTCCCTCAACCTGCAGGAACAAGCAAGGAGCACCGAGCCCACGAAATTCGCGGATCAAACTCTCCGAAGCGCTCCCGGAGATCGGAAATTTGGGGGAGATAAGAACATTTAAGCGGGAACAGGTTGGGGTCACGCACCAGCATCAAAAGCTCAGGCGGCTCGGGCGGCTGTCGGACGAGGCGCACGAGCAGCACCAGGACGCTGCACAAGCAGAGGAGCCCCGCGACGGGAAGCGCGCCCAGGAAGAGTACCCTCGCGACGTACACGACCATGGCCGCGTGGGCGGTCCGGCCGACGGCGTAGCGCGCGAGGACCACGAGGATGGCGGCGGCGTTGCCCACCCACATCAAGCCGAGGCAGCAGTAGATGACGGCGTTGGCCACGGTATCAGCCGTCCGCCTTGCCGCCGGCGCCGGCGCCTGTGGGTGTGGCGGAACCGCCTCTGCCGCGGCCCTCACCGCCGCCGCCTCGATGTCCACCATGGGAGGGGGAACGGCGACAAGGCGGACGGCCGCCGCTGCCGCGCCCCTCGCAGCCTCGGCGTCCCGCATGGGAGGGGAAACCCAAGCTCAAGAAGATTGTGCTAGTGAAGAAGAGAAGCGGGGTGGTGGGTTGGCGATGGAGGCGTGCAGAGGATGAGGGGGGAGGGGGGCCAACTCTATCAAGGACTAGCTCGCGACCCGGAGAATGGAAGCGTGACTGAAATCCTTTTTTTTTTTTTTTTTTTTTGGCGGCGCCTGGGCGAGAAACTCTCTCCCAATCAATTTTAATTTTCTCTGAAGTTTGTTGATTTCTTAGGAGAGACTGGACTGATTGGATATCAGGCAACTGCGATTTCACTTCCCACAGCCTCCCTTCTAACTATAATATTCTCTCAACTTGCGTTTGAGAGTTGTTAACGAAATGGAATTTAACGAAAAAGTATCAACTAATCAAAGCGTGTGACATTATTTGAATACGGGAATCTCAGCTTATCAAACTGTTGAAAAGCCGAGCAGATTACTATTTTAGGATAATCTCTGCAGATCAGTTAGAATGTGCATTGTCTGCAACCAAATATCCTTGTCAAATGGTTAGCTTTTGATGATCTACGTGCACCACGCCACAGAGCCCACCACGCAATTGGATACAGACGCAAGTTCAAAATGCAATGACTGGTATTCTAGAATCAAGATTGTGGTACACCGATAACAATCGAAAAGGCAAACAGAATCCCAGCCTGCGTGTGGCCGTACATCATCTTTTGGAGTAGTATGTGACTTGTAATAATAATAATAATATCCTAGTACTGGTTTGTTACCCATAAACGAAAATGGCATTACACATTTCCATTCTAGCTCAATTCCAAACTGAAGTTCCCCAGAACGTGCTACGAAACAAAATGGATGAAAAGGGTCAAAACATCCTGGATTGTGGTATTTTGATATTTCTACTATGATTTCTAAACAGAAAATTGTGGCACCATCTTGTAATCCTAATCGAAGCCGTTGAAGTAACCAACATTTCAGACACTTCTACTCCAGCAAAATGTCATGCATTCCAGAACTGAAATCAACAAGAGAATGTGAGAAAACAGAGCACACCCGTATTCAGCAGTGCAAGCATTGTAGCAAAGTCTAGCATGAAATAAAATTCCGTAGTTCAGAGGTCCAACAGTTTTTGAGAAAACAGAAATCCATCGCAAGCATTTACTAAACTAAAGTCACTTAAATCTGTGGAAGTAGGACTCGAACTGGATATTTATAGAAAGCATCCCTGTGATGATTATAATGGCATGTTGTAACAGCAACTAGTTGCCAATAAGGAATGCAGTAATATCCATCTCAAACGCTCAGTAGCTCTCTAACCGAACCAGAGTCATAAAAAAGGAATAGAGGGAGTGTGTCCTAGTTTCATCCAGGAGCTCAAAATTTCTAGTCTGGTTCAAGTCTATATATTATCATAGTGCATAAAGGACAATGTTCAAAGCCAAAGAAAAGACAAGAAAAACAATGCATAGCAAGAATAGCAGGATAGGGTATTTAAAGAAACCAATGCCAGCACCGAGATGAGCCAATTTAGTTTTATGACGAAACTGGTACCACATGTACATAACCAAAGTTGTTCAATCACTGATAAACACAGAAAATAATACAACTAGAAATAATTCAATCCTACAAAAAATAAGTCAACTACCACCTTTCAATATGTTGCACTAACTCAAACAGCGGAAATCTTGTTGAAAATTTTTTAGAACCATATTCTCACAGGTGGAAAGCAGTGAATATGATTCATAACCATTTAAGAAAGTTAAGGAGACTGGATGAGGGAACAAATCATTACAAAGGAAATGAAACTCTTACCACGAGTAATCACTAAGCGCATTCTTATGAACAATGTTAAACACCGCAGAGCTCCAAAATCGTATAAAACAACAGATTGCTGAGAAACAAATGTAGTATACAACATAATATTTACTTATTTGCTTGACAAATTATACCGAACTTTGTGGGCAGCATACAGATAATGTTGAATGAGGTATATAGAAACTTATGAAGGGAAAAGAAGGGGGGTATGGTATCTCAAAGCCCATCAGTACGTTGAAAGGGCTTTTATCTCATTATGTCATGGAAGCTGATAAAAATCACAAGTCAGGAATTTATATTTTTGGACAAACAAGGCTTCTAACTAACAGTTTAGGAGTCTCAACAAATTCAAGCTGAACAAGGAGAGCCCAAGTACAAAGATTGTTTCCTTTTACCAAAACAATCTAAGCTCCAATTTTAAAAGTTTGCTTCAGTTTTAACCGCTGCGCAATGAAGGCATACATGAAGGAAGTATAATTTAGAAGATATGCACTCAGTAGTACCAAGCATATCCCATGAAGCCATCAGCCCAGTCAAAATTAAATTAGCTCAAGAGCAGATCTATGCCACTAAATATGTACCCAAAATATAAAAATAATCTGAATATAAGCATCAAATAAGGTCAGATAGGCACCAGTTAATTCAGATTTCCGCAAACGGGGCTACAATCATACCAAGCAACAGCAAGCAGAAGAAGATTGAATAACGGATGTGTCCACGCCAACAAGCAAATTAATTCAGATTTCCGCAAACAGGACTACAATCATATCAAGCAGCAGCAAGCAGAAGAAGATTGAGTAAAGGATGTGTCCACATCAACAAGCTACCAATAGTATCATGCAGAGAAGAATTAATGGTCACCTTGAACGATTCATCCGCGATCCACTTTGTCACGGCTAGCCCACAGTAGGATCGCAAACTTTGGGGAAACGACGAAGCAGAAGATAACAGAGTAATGGAAGCTTCCAATGTCAGCAAGCACGGAAGCAACCCTCCCTTCACAGGACTCCTTTTCCGGCGCGAGCCCTTGCATCAGCAGACCCAAGAGTATGAGCATGGAGAGGAAAATGAGGATGTGCTTGGTGACGGGTCCAACTACATCCAGAAGGCAGGCCGATCCTGTGCTCTCAGAACGCCGACGCTGGCCACCCGAACCAAACTGCCACGAACACAGAGACCCACAAAATTCACACACGGAGAAACAATAGGAGCAACAATTCAGGGGTAAGCGAGAACAAAGGGATCGAGTTCGCGGAGCAATACCTTGTCCTCTCGGGCCTCGGCCTGGCGGTCCCCATTCGAGACGCACCAGAGCAGCAGGAATGCGGCGACGTAGAGGAGCAACGCCGCGGCGCACAGGGCAGCCACGAACAGCTGCTCCGCCGCGGTCGCGGCGCGGGAGTCCTTGCCAAGGACCCGCTTCGCGGCGACGAGGGCGGCGCTGGTGGCGTTGACCAGCCACATCGCGGCCATGACGCAGCCGACGGCGATGTCGGCGGCCCGCGCGAGGAGCCCGCGCAGAGCAGCCGCCGCCGCGCCCCTCCTCGCCGGAGCCGGCACTTGGGGAGGAGCCGTCCACGCCCCGGTGCTCTCCATGGATGCGCGAACCCTTGGTTCTAGAAGATTCCTTGTGAGGGGAGAGCGGAGGGAGCGGGGCTTTGGGTTGGTGAGCTTGGGGGTACACAGCGAGGTGGCCGTGGGTTTTTGGCCGTGTGTTTTCTTGTGTGTATTTGTTGGCGTGCGCGGAGCACTGCTGCTTCCGGGCCGGAGAAAACGGTGCGTGCCCGAACCAGCTCGACAAATTGCTTGATGTACCCGGAATACGGCACACGGCGTGTAATATCAGCTTTCTTATTGATTGGAATGGACTGTATAATTAAATTATCAGCAGTTAACTACATGCTCAACTACCCCCTTTTCACACTTTGCTGCTCTAGTGTTTCGTTCCGAGCGATTCGCCGTTCCTTCGACGCAAAGCGCACCGGCGCCGCCTCCACCGCCGACGACAGATCAGCAGCCGATGGATTCCGAGACGCCGCTCTACGACGCCATCCCGGAATTCCGCTACCGCCTCATCGACCTCACGGGCGTGGGCTTCGTGCTTGGCGCCGGGGGCGGCTCCGCCTTCCACTTCATCAGGGGCCTCCGCGGCTCGCCCGGCGGCGCCCGCCTCGTCAGCGGCCTCCGTGCCGTCGGCACCAACGGACCTCGCGTCGCCGGCAGGTGGGGCGCCTACCTGGCCGTGCTCTGCGCCCTCGAGACGGCCATGACCCTCGCGCGCCGCAGGGAGGAGTCGGAGGACCCGTGGAACTCCATCGCCGCCGCCGCCGCCACCGGGGGTCTGTTCGGCATGCGCCGGGGCGCCCCCGCCGCCGCGCGCTCCGCTTTCGTCGGCGCCACACTGGTCGCAGGACTCATGGGCGCAAGTTGGGCTATCGACATCCACGAGGCCAGAGCTCCTGCTCCTGCCACGAGACCGTGTTGGACTTCAACCCGCCAGCCGGTAGCCGTCGCCCAACGTCCGTAGATCGGTAGATGAGAAAGGTGCGCCACTGTTCGATTTTGCTCTTGATTCCTTAAATGTTACTGTAGAACTGAATGCAATGTTGTTATGAACACAAAGGAAAGATGCAAACTATAGTTGCCTGTTGACAGCAATACTTTATTGAGCAAACAAGTAGTCTGGTTCCAACATTATGTTTTAATTGTACGAAACAATTAGAATCACAAACATGAAGAATTGAATAAACCTGTTTAACTTGAGCATTAATTATCTTAGACCTATGGACATGATGCCATCAGCATTGGTTTTCTGATATGGACAAAGTGAGTGATCGATCAATTCATTTGCTTATTGGACCAACTGATAGTATAAGTGCTTCGGATCTTCCATCATTTGTGTTTTGGGAAAGAAATTCCTTGCTCAGGCAATATGTGCCCTGTTTCTTTGTGGCTAGGCAAATGATGCATGCATCTAGTGAGGCTGTAACAAGATTTAATTACATATAGAAAATTGTTCATAAACACCTTCGCCTGTAACTCTGTTATCATTGCATACATCTTCATCCAGACCATATGTGTATCCCTGATTCCAAATGCTAGCAACAGGGACTTTTAGATGTTCTCCCATTAAATTTTTTTGTGTTATCCACCTTGTCCTTCAGATATACTTGTATTTATGTGCCTTAGTCTTTTGCATGATATATGAGAAGCGGCTTCGTTTTCATTCTTGGCCTCTTAATAACATGACAATTTGGTAGTGCTGCAATCATTATTCTGAACTACAAAACTTGGCTGAGAGCCGGCAATCAGCTCTTTTGAACAGTTAAATCTTCTAAGTGGCACTTGGCCAATTTGCTCGCCAAACCAATGGACCATCAAAATAGTTGAATCATTTGTGTTAGAAAGCAGGTACTGACCACTTGGTTGCTGGTTCACTCATACCCAGCTAGTGAGACTTCAAGAAGAGGTTCTGCAGACATGAAAATAGTCTGCAAGTAAAATTTTGTTGGAAAATCTGCTGCCACTGAACTCACTATAAAGCCCTTCGGAACATGTTCATGTCGCCTCTTGTGCCCTGTTGTCAGGGACTGGGGATGCAGGAGGAGGATTTGAGCGTGTGCGTGTAGGGTAACTGCGGTTCATATGGGGACGTGGCCCTGGAACTCCGTAGAGCGGCAGCGGAGCCGTGATTAGCTCGCCGCACCGTCGAGGTACCGTACGAAGGAACAGAGAGGGAGATAGAGACTAATTGCTGCTTTGCTTTATTCATCGATGCCTATCCCCTTTTATAGGTCAAAGGTGACCCACTAACTAATCCTGCTAACAATCCGCAGTTGAACTAACAAACTGAATATCTAACTGAATGCAAGCAGTTGAACTAACTGGCCTAAGCCGCAGCGCTGCCGGCAACCTTCTTCCTCTCCAGACTGCGGTACTGACAGGCTGACAGCCCACCATGACACATGTTCTGTTCATTCTGAATCAACTTAATTCGTACATTAAATAAAACTCTGATTCCTTATGTTGAAACATTCACATGATAGTAAAACAGACCCATCCCTAGTCCTCAGCGACCTGTCTAGTTCCAGTTCTACTTCCAGGTATGAGTGATTATTTCCAATTTATACTATATTAGGCACAAAGTTCTATCCCCTCCCATCATTTTGTTTGAAGTAGCTTGCTCGCTGATGTTGCTTAGTATTTTACAATTAATGTGTTCCTTCAATGTAAGGAGACATGGTCTTCAGTCCATTCATGATGCACAAGATGATGTCGTATACTATTTAAAATACATGTTTCTTTGTTGCACGAATTGTGTCATATCATTCCAGAACCCAGCAAGAAATTGCTAGATAAATCACTTGGGATGATCAAGCTTCTTGGTTAGTCTGCACTCTTTGAATCTTTAAAATTTGGTGTCCATCCGTAAATATAATCATTGGGGTAATTGATTTTACATAAGACACTCTTATTTGCTTGCCAATTCTGGTCCAAGTATTGTCGTTTCACCTTCTGAATATATGAGTTCCATTTCTGGCCTTATTATTGATTGTTCTGTGATGTTGTCCTCAGTTTCATTTTGTGAGTTGTGACACACCTATCTAAAAATGCCTACACCATGCTACAAAAATCTGAAGAAATCTAGTACAAATTTCTCCACATGCTTTCACCTCTTTTTTAATCAAGAACATTTCAGGAACTTCGTGTAAAAGGTTTATCTTGGCATTCATAACATATCTCTCATTTGACGTCCAAAGATGTCAATCAGCTTAATTTTTGCAGCAGAATTAGCTCGAAATGTCTAGCTTGAAATCTTTGCAGCAGAATCCATCCCTAGTGCCCAGTTGCTGCTTTGAATTTAATGGTGGTGTTTTACAGCATCGTGTTGAAATTTGTTAATTTCACCATCCCTCAGTGAAAGTTGAGTCAAATTCCTACTTGCTTTCAGTTGGATTTCCTTCGCAATTTGGAAAACAGGGCCAATGGTCCTCAATTACTTGGTTTTACTGTTACCATTTGATAAAATTGATGTAAAAAATGTGTCAGTTGGCTTGCAATTCCTATGTGGAACATTGACATATTCTTTGAAATTTCAGGCGTACTGGAGTAAAGGAGATCAAACTTATTACTGGAGGATGATCACAGGAAGTAATTGGAGTGACAAGAGATGTTTTATTTGTATGTTCGTTATCCAATTTTTAGTTTCAGGCTTTGCAAAGAAACCCAAATCACGGGGATTCAGGAGAAATGCTTCCTTCAAACTTCACCTTTGATGTTTAGCAGGAGCGTGAACTTAATCCCACCTACAATCACCGTTCGTATTGCTGTTATTTATTACCTGCACTTTGAACATCCCGCTGATGTGGTTAACAACAGTATACCGAGACGGGCTAATGGCTATATACTGGACTATTAGTTTTATGTCATGATCCATTGATAAAGACTGAAAGATCACATGTTATTCCATTAAATTGTTTCGAAAACGTTGATTCCTCGGATGCTTCTTCGTTTTCACTATTGAGATGATGGATTATTGCGTATGATGCAGATGCATTGTACTACGAGCATTGTTAGCTAACAATTGTGCAATGCGACCATCGCTAGTGAGCTACATTTCTACCATGATTTCGTGTTCTCCGCGGTCCATCTTCAGGAAGAAGAGGAGGCCGGCAATGGCGACATGGTGTTGGTTCTACTGCGCTAGAAATCGAATCCATGGTAGCCTCGGGCCTCGGCAAGCTTGGGGATGGAGTCAGCAAGGGAACGTGACGATTGTTCAGTTGGACAAGGAGAACATGGATTAAAAAAAAAAAACAGAGAGAGAAAAGGCGAGACACAGCCGAAAACAACATCCGCAGACGTCTTGTGGTCATTTGTAACACGTCCTTCACCTGTAGTCAACTAGTCCGAAGTCGACGGTCAACCCTTACCGATCCCAGCGGAAAGGCCCGCCGCCGAAGAAAAGAGAGATGGACAGCCGACAGAAACGCCGCTTTTTTTTTTGAACTGGAAAGGGACTTTCATTACTCAGTGCTGGTCAGCGACCATCACGCGAATACAACTAGGAAGGGATTTCACAACCGGATCCTTAACCTCAGAACACTCGTACCCCCACACGGCTAAGGCATGGGCCGCCCTATTACAATCACGCGAAACATGTTCAATTTTCCACTCTACAAAGTTTAAACTCCGCACATTCTTCAGTTCGGCGATGAGGCTCCCACCCGCTGCTAGATCATGGTCATTTGTGTAGACAGCATTCTTCACCAGCATAACACTGCCAGCCCCGAGGTCGGCCGCTGCCTGAGCCCCTTGTAAGCAGGAAATTAATTCCGCCTGAAGGAGTCCATAACATGGTCGATTCGACCTTTCCCAGCCATAGCCACGTCCCTGTCCGCGTCGATGAAGCCCCATCCACCCGAACCTGAATCTGAGTGAAAAGCAGCATCACAGTTTATTTTCAGCACATCACCTTGAGGTCACTTTCTTTTGTTGCATGAATGTCTTTCCAATTTGGCCAGCATAAGAAAGAATGCCCAGAGCGAGGCCTGGTGGTTCTTGTCTCTCCTCCCCTTCCCTTCTTGTATTCCTTCCCTCCACCATGACCACAACAGTACGATGATCCTCATATTCATCT
Source organism: Eragrostis curvula (assembly GCA_007726485.1). Taxonomy (NCBI): domain Eukaryota; kingdom Viridiplantae; phylum Streptophyta; class Magnoliopsida; order Poales; family Poaceae; genus Eragrostis; species Eragrostis curvula. Next base: position 52,648 of record RWGY01000563.1, read on the forward strand.
CTTCTGTTTGCCTGACGATGTATGACAGCACTTCTGTTGGGTTCTGCATGGCAGCCAAATCCAGTCGCTGTTTTTCAAGTAACAGCTCCCTCCACACACTTTTCACCTCCTTGCACTTGAAGTATAGATATGCCCCATCTTCGTCTAGCCTCTGACATACAACACACTTGGTGTCAATCTTCATCCGACAGCGCTTGAGATTTACTCGCACCGCTTGACTGTTGTGAGACAGTCTCCAAAGAAAATGCTTGATCTTGTTCGGGCACTTCAGGTTCCAGATTCTGTTTCAAATGCTCTATTGCTCAGTTTCGCTTCCCGTCGAGCTGGAAGCCGGTGCTCGTGTTCTATTCCTCAGTATATCGTCCCGGCACACCTTGTAAGCACTTTTAACTGAGAAACACCCCAACTTGTCATAGTGCCAAGCCAGCACATTTTCCCTACCTTCATGCACAGGTAGAGCAAGGATCACCTTCGCATCTTCTTCCCAGAACAGGTCAATGATCATTTCTCTATCCAATTGCCCGTAACAGGATTTATGAGCTCGGACACATAGCTAAGGACTTTAGTTCCTCTTGGTGTCATTGGTTGCCTGATGGTGACTTAGAGCCATGGATCGAACCAAATATTCAACTGATCTCCATCCCCTACACGCCAGATGATGCCCTTCTTGAGGAGTTCAATCCCTCCCAAGATACTTCTCCAAGTATAGGACATACCAGTCTTCGCCCGAGCATTGATACAAGTGGTGTCCGGGAAGTACTTCGCCTGAAGAATGCGCGCACACTAGGAGTCCGGATTCTGGAGTAGTCTCCACCCCTGCTTAGCCAACATCGCCAGGTTGAAGGCATTAATATCCCAAAAATCCAAACCACCTTGTTTCTTCGGTAGGATCATTTTCTCCCAACCGAGCCAATATGGATCTTATGCTTCCCTTCTTGTTGGTTCCACCAGCAGATCATAGTGCTTAGCTGGTCGCATATGGCCTTCATTTAGATCAAAACAACCCATTGCAAAGGTCGGTATCGCCTGCGCCACCACCTTCATCATAATTTCCTTCCCTGCCCATGATAGCAATTTTTCCTTCCACCCCTGAACTCTCTTGCACACCCTGTCCTTGAGATAGGTGAAGACACTCTTCTTGGACTGACCCAACATGGACCGTAGCCCTAGGTACTTTTCGTTGCTCATTGTTTCTGAAGCAATCTCCAAGACTTCCATCACAGCACCTCGATGTTGAGCTCTTGTGTTTCTACTAAATGGAGACGCCGCTCTACTGTTATGAGATCCCCGGAATTCCACTACCGCCTGATAGACTACACGGGCACCGGCTTCTTGGTCGGCGCCGGGCCGGGTCCACGTTCCACTTCATGAGAGGGATGACAATGGGCTCTTTACATGCATGCAACTAATGAGGATCGGTTTTTTTTCTATCATTAAAAGGCAGGTTTGGATTGAGTATTGTACCCACGAGTCAACTAATGAGGATAACGCTTGACCTAACATGTGACGGGTTCGAAGACAATTTGGCAAAACCTGAACCCGCCACCTGTCAAGTAATTAATATTATTTTATTATGCCTTGTGTTGCATATTTGCATGTGTGCTCAGGTGAGCCATGATTTTGTCAACTTAATGAACTACTAAATATGATTTTGTCCTCGTGAGCGGATCTCTTTGATTTTTAATGTTGGCAACAAACGGAGCATTCTGGTTAAGCCATATGGCCCATATGGCACCAACACAACGGTGCAAAACAAATTTCACTAGAAATTATCTTTTTTTTTTCACCTTAGAGCAACTCTATGATGCTAGCTAAACCGATCGGTAAAAATGAAAAATGGCGGTGAAAACGCGATCTAACAACTTAGCCCTTTTTCTTCCTCTCTCTTCGGTATCTCGCTCGGGATCGCCTCTCCTTCGCTAGCCATCTTTGCTGAGCGCGTCCGACTCACCATCTCCCTCTCCTCCTGCACGCCGCTTCTCTTTCCCGCGTCGCCTTCTCCTCCCATGCGCCCTCGCGCCTGCGCGACCCCGACAGCGACGAGCACTCTTCGGCGGCCACTGCGCTGTTGCTGCGGCCTATCAAGCAAAGTGTGCACTGGTGTCCAAAGCTCTAGCTTCGCCACTGCATATCACCAAGTTGATTAATGGTTGGGTCTTATTTCATCTATAAGCTATAGACAATAGGATTAGCGGTGCCGAACATGACGAAACTAAAAAATAATTTGGTAACCTCAATTTGCAAGGAGATAACCTTCTGCTCATAGAAAAAAATGTTGACACGGTTAAAAAAAATTTGATAATAAAATAAAATTTTGAAAAATATATTGATCAGTAGCAACAAAATGTTAGAGCCTCGGTAGCGGTTACACTCCCACTTATGCTAGGAATAGCAATATAGCTCAATTTTATATTTCTTTAGCAGGTCGTGCCGGGGTCGTGCTTTTTTCAACGGGCCTCGGGCGACACGGATTGTCTAGCCTCGTTTGCCAATCTACTTCCTCCGTTATTTTATATAAAGAATTAAAACATTTAAAATTTATACCAAAATATATATACAAAAGATCTTACATATAAGACAAATTTTATGCTATTAATTTAGTGATGGGAGGTTGGTGGGTTGAGGTAATATGAGAGGCATGATAATATTTTACTATCAAGATTATTTATGTTTCAAAATGCTAGAATCCATTATATAAAAACTAAAAAAATCATTATTATCTCTACTACTTACTTAAAAAGTCACAAAGAGATCGTCCAACTTGATTTTCGTTGTTCGTCCTGCCAAGATTTTGAAATCGTGTTGAATTCGGTTTGTCTCAAATTGAAATGTCCCAGTTCTTTTCTATTTGGTCTTATAGAAACCGAGTCGCTTACATTAACGAACTAGGGCCTTGCTCAAGCGGTGGAGCTGTCCGTTTCCTTCTGGGAGACTCAAGTTCAAATCTCATTCAATGCAACATTTTTTCCTTTTTTTTTTCGTGTTCATTGTGTCCCGCTCTTCGTTTCCGTGTCCGTCTCCGTTTCGTTCCTTCTCCCATCAAGCCCAATATTCGTGTTCATTGTTGTTCCGCTCTTCGTTTGGTTCCTTCCCCAAGCAGCGACACATCAATCCCAAATCGATCCCGTTTGCGTATCAGCTCCCCTTACGTATAGGCTTTCATCTACGCCAGACCACAAAAACACAGCGCACCCTATTCCTTCAAACCCTGGCTTCTGCTACGACCACCAGGCCATGTCTTCACTGTGCTGCCGGGCGTCACATGGACGCCTGATATGACCTCGAACTGTCGGGTCACCGGACGTCGCGGCGACGTCTGATACGCCTGTTGTGTCTTCGGACCTCAAGTGCCCAAAGAAGCATTTGCCGTTCCTGTGCTCCATGCGGCCGACTAGCCTCCCAGCGACTTGCGCTACTCATCGTCGTCGCGCCATGGAGTGTCACAAATCCGCGCCGCCTCACACCTGCCACGATGTGCTTTGCGTCGCCGGACATGACAGGTCGCTTCGCTGCCGGACGTCACTGGCTTTGACTCGCACCTCCGGAGCCATCGAGTAGAACATGGAAACACATGAAACTCCCTGGTGAGCCCTAGATGCATGCTTGATTTGCCAGTGTTTTACGCTTGTGCAATCGAAGCGGGGTTAGTGGTCCCAGTCAACACATTAGCCAACTAGGGTAATTAACCAATTATCATTGTTCAATTGTTCAACTTTGAAATTAACGATTGGTGCATATGCTTTGGTACTAATGAAAATAACTATTCATGTATAGATGCACCCATGGCTAGATTTGTATCTTGATAGAGCAATGGAGCAGCACGTACTGCGGCTGTGAAAAGTGAAATCCTTCGTCTACCACACAATAGTTCACCGGTGTTCACCTCAAAACTGATGTTGCCTTATTTTTTTGCGAGACTAAAACTGATGTTACCCAATAATATATTACAAAGCTTACATCAAAATCATACTGTATGTAGATTACGAAAAGGGGATAAAAAAGCTGGTGAACAAAGTAGGAGATTGCAGAGATCCATGTTAGAGACTCTTCGGAAGTTATAGCTATGCCTATTCTAAATGCATGCTATTGTTTTTTTTTTCCTACTGTAATATAAAAGCATGTCTCCATATAATAACATTTGGCTAAATCAATTGTCCTTTAGGTTTGTGATCCTACTTGCACGTAAAATTTGTTTGATTCCCTTAACTACTTATCATGAGATGGTTTTGCGGTTCTGTTATGTCTGAACTTCGAGGTCTTTTTGCTGTTTTTGTCCCAAAAACATCTGGATGTAAACGATGTGAACCTTGTTATCTATTATCATCAATAATGGAAAGTGGCGCGGTCCATCTCCAAAAAGAAAAAAAAAACTTGAAATCGTTAGATGCATGCAGTAACACCAAAGTGATTCATGTCATCACAAAATGACTAATAATTTGGAGTTGTCATGTCATGCGTTGTGTTGCTTTGCGGTTGGTGTGTAGAGAAAACACACGGGAAAAACACATCCATGCCGACCACAGATTTTTCGTCGCTGAACGTAGGTCATATGGTTCAGGTCTTAGACATCTCCATCGACATCAGCGAGCCCGTGGCCACTTCTTAAATCTATCTATCTTAATAATTGTGTGTAATTGGGTATATGGCAAGGGTTAGGTTGACTCTTTAATTCTATTGTGTTCATATACAATAAACCGTTTATAAAGCTATCTAAAAAGTAGAGATCGCCTTTTCGGAATGGTTCCTAAGATGCTATCTTTCCATTAGCAGCTCTAAAGCTATTATTCAGTGGTGATCTAAACAGTTGGTGTTTTGTAACGCTCTAAAACAAACCAACATTTTCAACAATTTGCGCTCCAAGCAAAACTGCTCTAAATTTATCTTGTATTGATGAGGAGTTTTTTTTTTTAAAAAAAGTTTGGAGTATGCATGAATGTATGCTTCTTGTCAGTTGGTCATCTTTATTTTTTGTTATCGTCGTCACCCGATTGAACGAGGTTGTTCGGTAGATATTTGGATCGTGGGAGCAACGTGGTTAGCGAGATCAATCTAAGAACACGCAGAGGGTTTATACTGGTTCAGGCCTCCCGAAGGATAAAAACCCTACGTCCAGTGCGATCTTGTATAATGTGGCAACCTTTGCGTTAGGGTTTCGCAGGGTGCCAGATAGATTTCCCCATGGGGGTTACATGAATACTTATAGGCTAGTTACCGCCTACCAGAGTCCTTTCTAAACTACAATGTTCCTTCTCAGAATCTATCAAGGAGATCGTAACCTTCCCGTAAACCATGTCGTGCAAGACAAGTCTTCGGAAAAATCTTAAAATAGGGTTCGGAATATCTGGAAACTAGGGCTACGATATAAGCCCCTGAACATGTCACTTGGCATCCTCATTCTCAGATGAGAACATGACGAGGGATATGTTCTGCCGTCAACCTAGGATCCAGACATACCGAACTGTCTTCACTAGTTAACCACCATCTTCGGAAAATAAAAGCTTCGGAACAAGTATCTTCGGAATGGATATCTTCGGAATTCCGAACACCAAATCTCGATCCATCTTCTCTTGCTCTCTCTGACAAATCTTCCAACAATAAAAAAGGATCTCGACTTGACAAGTCAAAATTTGTCTTTATTATCTGACCAATCTGACGGAATCTTCAGCGATGCGTCACCTCGTCTTCTTGTATCCTTGGAAACTCGCAAAATAATAATTATCTCACTTGACTTTTCGAGCAACTGAAACGCCGCTCCTCAAGGCTATAAATTCGGAGGTTTCGGTTGCTCTAAACATCATCCTCTCCACCAGTTCCACCATGGGGCGCAAGAGATGCGTCAACCCTAGGTTTTCCCGGTGGCTTAACACCAACTTCACCAGCGCATCCGGTTCTTCTTCCTCTGCTCCCTCTCACGAGAGCCCAGCGACTAGCCCTCCTGAGCTTGTTGATCCATCAGCCCCTCCTCCTCCTCCTCCAACAGAGGCGGTGGATTACGGGCTTCCTCCTCCAAGCCCTCCTCCAAATCTGGCCGATATTATCGATTTGGAGGAGGACATCGACGATGAAGAGTACGCAAGGCGTCTTCATGTGGCCTTGAACAAGGGGTCACGCGACATCCCTGCCGACGCTGACATCGTCTCCATCGACGACTTCAGCGATGACGATTCTGGTGGCGGTGACTCCATGGACATGGATGCTCCTGCGGATCCCAGCCCTGCAGGTTCTCCAGCTCTTGTTATTCCTCCGAACGACGGTTCGGTTTTGCCTTCTACCGGGTTTGCAAACTCGGTCCTTGACTCTAATATGGGGGGCACCCATATCTCCTCTCATGTGTCCCTCATCAACAGCGCAAGCAGTGGGGGCACAGAGAACACTTCCTCCGATGTCGTCGGAGCCCCTTTTGAGGACGCTGATGAGCGGCGGAACTAGGGATACGAGATATCCCCGTGCTGCTCACACCTGAGCCCAACATCTCCCTCAACCTTGTTTTCAACCTTTCTGTTAGGGTCAAGTGCTTCCCAAAGCTTCAGATGTAACTTAGATCTTGTAATAGGACCTTCGGATTAATGAATAAAAAACTGCCTTCAATCCCAAATATATATGTGTGTTCAGTCTCATCTTCATGTTTTTGCAATGATGTATATCTTCTGAGAATGTCTCTTCTTTATGTAAATCCTTCGGGAAAGACCTCTTCGCAATATAACCACAATAATGAAATAATCCCTTTGGAGAATACCTTCTTCGGGAAATACTGCTTCAACAACCAACTCTCTTCGGAGAACAACTCTCTTCGGAGAATAGACCCCTTCAGGAAATAACTCTCTTCGGAGAATAACAATCTTCGGAGAGTAGCAATCTTCAAAGAATGGTATAATGTCCGGCGGCAATAATTTTACGCACGCTCAACAAAAATATTCCCAAACTTGGTATAACAAATCCCTCAAATCTGGGCAACAAAATCCGAATAACTTTTAAATTAACGGGAATATCACGCAGAATTGCACTGGCGAGCGCCTTTGCCGGGCAGGGTTGCCTTCTCTGAGAAGCCAAACAGTCGCGAGAGCCCATAAAAACCCAATCGCCACAGTTGTCTTCCCCATTCCGCATCATCCTTGCTGTTGCTTAAACCCTAGCTTCACTTCCTCCACGCGCAAACCCTAGATCAATCTTGATGGCCTCCAACTCACCCAATAGGGCTATTGTCGCCGCTGAGCAAAATCCTGAGCATCAAGATGACGCCACCAGCTCCAATGGCTCCCCCACCAAAGCTCAGCAGATGATGGACGCCGGCAAAATTCCGGAATCCATCGACTACTGGAAGCCCGGGGAAATTAATGAAAACTACATCCTGGAGCTGCGGAAGACCGGATGGATCTCCGATTTCGTCATCACCAAGGAGAACAAAGGCGACATGTGCTTCAACTTCGACACTACCGAAATCCCGGTATTCGAATCTCACATGATCTGTGGCTTCAATCTTCCGCCTTCCAAATTTCTTGAGCGTGTCTGCAAGTTCTACAAGATAGAACTTATTCATCTGAAGCCTCAAGCTGTTTCTTTGTTGAGTCTTTTCTCCACTCTCTGTGAATGTTGGCTGGGTACTGCTCCTTCTTTGGACTTGTGGCGGGTTTATCATGAGCCTTGCTACTATTCTTCTGGGTTAGTGGGTTGCGTGTCCTTCAATCGCCGAAGGAATATTGTTTATCCTCCCTTTGCTTACCGGCGATCTTGGAGCGGCTACCGGTGGAAGTACTTCCTCATGGATGACTCTGAGAGTTACGATATCAAGGGCAAAGGATTGTTGCCTTACCATCAAGGATGGATCAAAGCTGCACCAGTCAGGGACGAATGACTCAAGCGGATGGTCGCCAAGGTTACGGAGCTGGTCACCAATGGACTGAGGGGTGAACACATCGTGGAGGAGTATGTCCGTAGGTGCTTCTTCCCCCTTCAACATCGGGAGCCCCTAGCCATGTTCGGAGACGGGCCCCGAAATCCGAAGTGGCTTCCTTCCGAAGGTTAAAGTTTGATCCTTATTTTCGTCTTCACATCTTCACTTTAATAAATCATCTTTACTTATTGCCTTGAATCTTCTTGCAGTCGACAAAATACCTGAAGAGGAGGTCAAGAGGCGCGGGTACACTATTCTCAAGTCTGATCTTCAGCCCAGACCCGAAGGCTTTCCAGAGCCATATAGCACCACGAACCCAGCCACTGAGGTATATATCTTCATATTTACTCTGTTATCTTGTCATGCGAATCACTTATCACTTCTTATGCTTCTAGGATATGTTTGGACCTGATCCTTCCGAAGGGGGTGCGGAAAGCACCATGGTGCTGGATAGCAGCAGCAGTGAGAATGAGCCCAGCGAAGCTCAGAAGAAGAGCTTAGCTGAAGCATTTGCAGACGACATCCTCACTGTCCCCGAAGGCCAGGTCAGAATTTATTCCTTCAATCTTGGTATCTTCAATTCTTCTTGACTTCACATAATTTTCTTTTTGCATTTATCTTCAGGAGCATGATGTAGACCATCAGAGTTTGGAGGAAAAGGTGGCAGCAGTAAAGGCTACATTGATGTCCGATGCGCCTCCGAAGCCTTCTGCTCCGAAGTCCTCATCTCCCCCGAAGCCTCGGAATACTCGGAAACTTCGATCATCCAAGCCCAGCGCCTCGGGAGAAGTTACTGTACCACAGGTGCAGCCACTCCGTCCGTGAAAGAGGAGAGGCCGAACTCCGCTGCTTGCTCCCGTGCCTCCTCCAGCAGACTCTGTACCAGAAATGCCAGCTGTTCGAGGAACTGTTGACCCAGGCAACCAGGTACCCTTATCAATAGTGTTTGGTACCCTCTTCCATGGATTGTTGCGTATTTCTCAAATTCGTGCATCCCAGGGTCAATGGAAACCTGGTGCCAAGAGGCTTCGGGTGTTAGCTGGAGGAGGTGATGATGTTGCTGCGACTTCGACTTCTGCCGTGATGATGCCAGCTGTTGAGCTTCCTTCGGGTCCTTCTCCAGGGCCCGCAATGTTTAGCAAAATCAAGGCAGAAGTTGAGGCAGCAGAAACTTGGACTTTAAAGACCTGCAGAGCTTTCAGCACTAAGGTTCGAGATCTTCGGCAGGAGAATGAACAACTAAAACTCAAGATTTCTGAGGCAGCCCCCAGCTCGCTATTGGCAGAAAAAGAGGCCAAGATAACTGAATTAGAAGCAGCTCTGACTGGGGTTAATAAAGCTTTGGCTGATCTCAAGACTGCCCATGCTTCAGAAGTAAAAAGCTTGCAGGACACCAACGCCACCTTGGCTACTTCAGTTGACAGTAAGTATCTTTGCACTAGTTCTTCATAGACATCTCTTGATCAACAATCTATCTCTTATGTCTCTCCCTTTGTCTGCTTGGAAGGATGAATCTAAAGCCTTGAAAGAGAAACTGGAGCTTAAAGACAAGGATGTGCAACTTCTTCAGCAGCGAGTTTCAACCCTTGAAGCTGAGGAATGCAGACTGAAATCAGAGAAGGACGATGCTGTTGAAGTAGGGTATGCTCGGTGTATTTCTGGCAGCGCCTACACCATAGCCCTGTTTCAGCATCATATTCCAAACTTAGATCTCAGCCTCCTAGATCAAGGTTTCAGGTGTGATGCAACTCAGCGTGACACCTTGATGAATCAAGCCCATGCTGCCGCCGACGCCTTCGTGACTGATCCTTCTTGATGACCATATCTCCCACACTTAGAGTTCTTCCAACCACCTTTCTCTGATACTGCTTCTTCAGCTTCTCTTGGTACTGCTTCACATGTTCTAAAGCTGTATCACGCTCTTCTTCAAGCAATATCAGATCAACTTCTCGAGCATCAGGCTGTGCATCTTCATAAAAATTTGTCACGCGATGAGCCCTCAGGTGTATTTCAGGTGGCAACACTGCATCAGCACCATACACCAAATAAAATGGCGTATCTCTCGTCGCGCGGCTTGTTGATGTCCGGGCAGACCACAACACTGTTGGCAATTCTTCAATCCAATTCTTTCCCTTAGCAGACAACTTGTCGAATACTCGTGTCTTCATACCACTCATGATGATGCCATTGGCTCTCTCAACTGCTCCATTGGTCTGTGCATGTGCCACCGAAGAAGTGGGATGTATGATCCCATGATCGGCACAAAATCTTTCAAACTTACTGCCCACAAATTGCCTTCCATTATCGGAAATTAACTTTTTTGGAACTCCAAACCTTGTTACCACACTTTTCATGAACTTCACTGATGCCTCTTGAGTAATGCGCGTTACCGCCTCTGCTTCAATCCACTTCGTGAACGTGTCAATGGCCACGTACAAGAATTTGTATCCTCCTTTGGCCTTCGGAAAAGGCCCCAAAATATCGATACCCCAGATGGCGAACGGCCACGACAGGGGTATGGTGTGCAATTCCTGAGCGTGCCGCGTGCTTTGCTTGCTGAAGAACTGGCAGTTGGCACATGTCTTGATCAGGTTGATCGCATCTTGCTTCACCGTGTTCCAATAGAACCCATGACGAAAAGCTTTACCCACAAGGGAGCGGTATGCGGTATGAGCGCCGCAAATCCCCCCATGTATATCATGCAGCTGCCTGACTCCATCTTCCTTAGATACACATCGTAGCAGAATCCCATTACGAGCTCTTCGGTACAACACTCCATCAGCCATCACGTACAGCTTGGTCTTCCGAGCAACACGCTCGGTAGTAGCATCATCATCCGGGATAGGGTTGTTTTCTAAGAACTGTATGATTGGAACTCTCCAGTCTTCAACATGCCCTTCTCCCGAGTCAATCACCATCACATCCTCTTCGAGTGTAATTTTCGACACCGAAGGCTTCGTGAGCTTCTCCAGAATCACATCGTCAGGGACTGAAGATCGAGACGAGGCAATCCAAGCCAAATGATCAGCATCCCAATTATCTAAGCGTGGTATGTACCGCACTTCGAATCCATCGAAGCCCTTCTCAAGTTTTCGAACTTCTTCCAAATAATCAGCCATCTTTCGATCCGAGCATTGGTACTCCTTCTGTACTTGTCTGGCGACCAATTGTGAATCCCCTTTCACAAGCAGCCGATCAATTCCAAGTGACCTTGCAATGCGTAGACCTGATACTAGGCCTTCATATTCCGTGACGTTGTTCGTAGCTTGAAATAGCAACTGAATCGCATACTTCATGAATCTTCCTTCGGGTGAAACAAATACCACACCGGCACCGGCACCCTTCAAGGTGAAGGAGCCGTCAAAGTACATGACCCAATGAGTAGGGTCGACTTGCTCTTCTCCTCCATCATCAGTCCACTCAGCAATGAAATTTGCCAAGGTTTGACCCTTCACAGCTCTTCGTGGTACGAACTCAATCTCATACTGACCCAGCTCAACAGCCCACTGTGCGATTTGCCCTACTACATCCTTGCTATGCAAGACAGCCTGCAGAGGTCGATCCGTCACTATTTTGATGGGGTGAGCAAGGAAGTAGTGCTTCAATTTTCTTGATGTCATTAAGACGGCATAGAGCAGCTTCTGCACCATCGGATACCTCGTTTGAGCATCTTTCAGAATCACGGGCGGCGTCGTATTGATGGGACCCGCGATCTCGGCGACTTGTTGTACCAATGGGGCCAAGGGAGAACCATCGGGAGCCAGCCGGTTCAGCGACTCCAGCGCTGTCTGAATCCGAATGGCGTCAAACTCTGGACCAAGGTTGCGCGGCGTGACATCGGACGGAGCTCGAGATTGGGATCTGATAGATCTGATGGTGGGTGCGCTGCCGGAGGATGCCTCCGAAGCCCGCCCGGCCATGTATACTTGGCGAGAGGGATCGATGCCTTCATCTTCGGAATCTCCTCCAACTTCGGGGCAATCTTCACTGTCCCATGATTCATCATCACTGTCCGGGCTCCCGATCCCGAAGCCCAGAAAGTAACGTCTTTCCAGTATTGCCTGGACGACTTGCGCTTCTAGGGCAGAGCCAGAGATCGGATCCAAAGAGGATTCCGCCTCCGGTAGGGTTCCCGAAGGAGAGCCCCATACCCCTGTCGCAGCTTCCCGGAACGCATCCGCCGAGTTCATGAACCCAAACGGCATATGCGCTCCTGAAGACGTCGTCTCTTGCTTCTCCGGGACGGCTCCATCGTTGAGATTGATCGAAGCCACCAATTCCGCTAGAAGCGCCTCCTGCGCCTCTGGCGGGTTAACTTGCTGGAGATCTCCGTTCCCATCGGCGACGAAGGTCAAAGATCCGAAGCGGAACTCGGCGCTGACAGGAAACTTCATGTTGTTCGCGGATCCCATCTGATGCTCTTGACGGAATCTCGACGCTGCTCCCCTTCCTGGCACGCCTCTGTCGTCACCCGATTGAACGGGGTTGTTCGACAGATATTTGGATCGTGGGAGCAACGTGGTTAGCGAGATCAATCTAAGAACACGCAGAGGGTTTATACTGGTTCAGGCCTCCCGAAGGATAAAAACCCTACGTCCAGTGCGATCTTGTATAATGTGGCAACCTTTGCGTTAGGGTTTCGCAGGGTGCCAGATAGATTTCCCTATAGGGGTTACATGAATACTTATAGGTTAGTTACCGCCTACCAGAGTCTTTTCTAAACTACAATGTTCCTTCTCAGAATCTATCAAGGAGATCGTAACCTTCCCGTAAACCATGTCGTGCAAGATAAGTCTTCGGAAAAATATTAAAATAGGGTTCGGAATATCTGGAAACTAGGGCTACGACAGTTATGTATGACCTCTTCAGAAAGAAAATACACACTCAGTTGCAACAAAACATAATACACCACAATGAGAGCTACAAGGATAACAATATTCTCTCGTTTTCTTTTTTTTCCTGATTCCCGTTGCAACGCACGGGCAATTTGCTAGTATTATATAAAAAGACGGAGAGAGTATACCTAATCTTCGCTCACGCCAACACATGCCACCAGCCGGCCAGCCCACCATGAACGTACCTGTCTGTCCGTATCAAGTGGGAACGAGTCCTACGGTGGTTAGACCAGAGAGATGACTCGCATTTTAGACCAGACAAAGCACGCTGCCGGCCTTTTGTCTCTTTCATTTTTTGCACGAGAACTTTCCTCTTGCCGCGTTTTACCGGCAGTGATCACGCTTACTCGTGCACTTGTCATTCGATGCGCGCTCGGAAAAAATAATCCACGAACAGTATTTCTCTGGCCATATTATTGTATAGTACTACTTTTCAATTTAAACAATCTGTACCAGCTGTCGACGACAGTTACACGTTCGAAACCATATGAGTTGCGACTGAGCAAATCACACTGACCAACCCCCTCCCTAGCTACTTCACCGCGTGCTAGCTACCTCTCAACACCATGGCCGGAGCAGCGCGGCTCGGTGTGCCACTACTCCGCTTCGCCGCGGGAACCCTCCTCGCTCTCGCCTCCCTCCTCTCTCCACCGGTCGCGCAGCGCGTGGCGGCGATCGCACCGTTCCTGCCGTGGCAGGTCTGCAGGAACAGCGGCAACTACTCGGCGAACAGCACATACGAGTCCAACCTCAAGCAGCTCGCCGCCACCGTCCCCACCAACGTCTCCAGTTCCCCGGTCCTCTTCGTGAACGGCAGCGTCGGCACCGCCCCGGACACCGTGTACATCCTCGCTCTTTGCCGCGACGACATCAACGGCTCCGCGTGCGCGTCCTGCATCGCCGCGACCTTCCAGACAAGATTTTAAATCTCCCGCTGTAGTTTTTTAATTAGGCAGTGTACCGCGATTTGTGTTCATATACAAATTAAGCGCCATCTCCTGCAATAGCCCGATTTAACTCCGCTATTAACTATTTTAGAAATATGCCGCTAAACTCCTTAGCCCGCTATTTAAAACATTGCTTCCAGCTGGTCGCGCAGCAGCTGTGTCCCTTGGACAGGGACGCGGCCGTGTTCCAGGAACTCTGCTACGCCCGCTTCTCCGACCTCAACTTCCTGGCCACCTTGGACAACGGCGAGCCCATCGTGGCCATGAGCCCGCAGAACGTGAGCTCGGCGATGATCGAGGCGTTAGACGACGCCGTCGGCATACCCCTCGACGCCACCATCGAGTACGCGGTGACCAACTCGTCCAGGCGGTTTGCCACGGCTGAGGAGGGCTTCCATAGCAGCAACCCGCCCTCCATCTACGGGATGGCGCGGTGCACGCCGGACATGTCGCCGGCCGAATGCCGGAAATGCCTTGAGGTTCTGAACTCGAAGATGCGGTCCCTCAGCGGGAGGCAGAACGGATGGCTTGGTGGGCTGCGCTGCCATTTAAGGTACGCCGTGTATTATTTCTTCTACGAGGCCCCGATGCTGCAGCTGCCAGCGCCCCCTGTGCCCGCACCAACTCCTTCGCCAGTCAACGTGACGCCGACCTCAGGAGGTGAGATGAATCAATCCTGTAGCTAGCTACTATTCATTAGGCATGTTACAAAGATTGAAAAAAAATCAACTTAAACATCTTTTTGCAATTTTCGTATTTGATTCTTTGGAAACAATGTTTTCAACAGCACATCCTGGTACACAAAACACAACCTTTTGTAGCTGTTTTAAATTCCAGCGATACTGACATCTTTGTCTTTGCCATAGTTATCACTTCTTGTTTGACCAGGAACTGTCGAGAATTCTTAATTAATTTATTTGATTGGCTCTATAAAATTCCATAGGACATGGGAGTCGTTGATCTGAGCAGATGATCCTGTTGTGATAATCAACAGGTCATAGATTTTGCTTTGTCGTAGTCAAATTTTGCAGAATAATTATAATCTTGAGCCAACTAAGTCACTCCACTCATCCCACAATTTCAATATTTGAACCACAATTTCGAAAACAAATTATTCTTTGATTTGTTTGCACTACAAGGATTTGAATCTTTACCGATAGGTTCTAGTACCTAGTACAATGGGAGCCTTTAGTGGCGGGTGTGCCGTCCGCCACTGGACGCCGCCGAGAGCAGTGGTGGACGGTTGGCCACTTGCCAGCATGTAATCTTGTAATGTTGAAACATGTTGTTAAAAAATATGATTAATAAAAAAGGCCCATGGTTAATATAATTTAAGCATAGTTTCTGAAATGTCAATAATTACAACTGTTTCATTAGTTGAATCTCATGTATTCTCACACGGTGTGCGCATATACTAATCATCAGTAATGTTTGTGAAGCTGCTTCCTGTGGAGCAAGAAAATTTCAAAGCCGACATTCTCCTCCACCAGTGTCTAACTTGGCCCTGGCACTACACCACATCATACAATTAGCGACTCCGGTCACTACGGGAAACCCCCTATTTGCCGAGTGCCAGAGGCACTCGGCAAAGCAGCTTTTACACTCGGCAAAGAGTTTGCCGAGTGTTGCACTCGGCAAACACCGGACGGCAAACAGCTCTCGGCATAGCCGGGTTTGCCGAGTGCTTTTTGTCGGGCACTCGGCAAAGATTTTGCCGAGTGTCAAAAAGGCACTCGGCAAAATAAAGTAACGAGACGGAGGGAAACGGCCGTCAAAACGGTTTGCCGAGTGCCCTGACGCCAGGTACTCGGCAAACAATGGTAAGTTTGCCGAGTGCCAGGCACATGCACTCGGCAAACAATGGCACATGTGCCGAGTGCCTCAGTTTTGGCACTCGGCAAAAATCTGAGGCACTCGGCAAAAAAAATCGACAGATTGCAATAAAATGTTTAAAATCACTGCAACCTGGACCAAAATCACACCAAATCATACATATATGCTCATCATCATCATAGACACATACACATCACCACCATCATCATCACAGGCATTTAAATCATCACAACACATAGAAATCTCCACAAATACATAGAAATGGTCCAAATAGTGATAAACCAAGTCGTCGACAACCACAAGCACAAGTTCATCAAATGTAAGGAAGCACAACTAGTTGGTTCATGACATAGGACTAGAAATACAACTACAAGCTACATCGGAGGGCGATGATGATAAGGATGAAACGGAGAATAAGCATTGGGAGGGGAAACCGGCTGATTGTTCGATCCCGCTGATATGTTCTGCAAAGAGGAGATATTACATGATTAACACAAGATTCTAGATAGACGTGCCGACAGGAAGTGGAATGAAACTACAAGGATTTAGATAGACTCACCGGAGTGCCCTAACTCGGACTCGAAGTGCCGACAGGAGGAAGAGGTAGTGGCGGCGGTTGCATCCCACCACAGTGCCACTGGTGAAACATCATCTGCATTTGCCGCTGCAAGTCCTCCTGCATCCTTGCGTGCTGTTCCTGCAGCCTCGCATCGTACCTCGCCTGCTGTTCCATCAGCTGTGCCTGGTACTTCGCCTCCTGTGCCTGCAGCTTCGCCTCCATCTCCTCCCGTAGCTGGGCCTACAATATGTCATCCCAATGTTACAATGCAAAGCAAACATATGTCAAACTCAACGAACGACGAATAGAACAGAAATAACCTGGGCTTGGTCAAACTGAATCTGTGCAGCGCTTGGCCGTGGGCGTATGGGCGGGGCTGAGGACGAGCTCCTCGCTCGGATCTCAGAGAGGGTGGGAGTAGAGGCTATGTTCAGTGTGCTGTCTCCAATCCAGTACCGGCCATGCTTCTTACCTCCACCGATCCTCATGATGATCTCTCCATCAAGTTCCTCGGTGCTCGGGTTCCACTCTGGCCCGTGCTTCTCCCTAGCCATCTCGGTGTACTGCTGGAGGCGAGCGTGGACGGTGGCGTTGCTGTACGCCTCGGGCCCGTCCTCCGGGTTGTAGTCGACCTCGATCGACGACGCCTTGCCCTTGTGGGCCAATGCCCAAGCCATCAACGGGGGGCACTCTCGGCCCTCATACGCCCGCGACTGCAAAGAAAATAGAAAGATGATTAGAAATTATGCAAAATTGAGCAGGACAAACAACGAAATGAATTCACGTACCCAGCTAGCCGCGTACTCGTCAAGGGTACGGTTGCCTTGATGGTGTGCTGGACCAGGCATCTTCAAACGCCGCTGCCGGCAAGCTTCGTGCGTCTTCTGCCACTCGGGGTCGCACCACCTACTCACAAAGTACTCCCAGCAGTCCCTGTGAGAGGCGCACCACCACGGAATCACCTACACGTCATTTGACCAAGTTAGATGTTAGTTATTGTGAAACTATGAGAATAACAAATTAAGCGTACTTAATCAAGTATAGAAATGTCATACCCCATTTCTGGAGCATGAGTGCTTACTGTATCAGTCCCTAGATCAGACGCTGATACATACACTTTACACAGAATGATATCACAGAGTCATCACTTACATAAATATTACCGAGTCTCATACAAGCCTTCATACATAAAAGGTCTTACAACTCCTGGCCAAGGGCCATCTTATTACATCAACATCATGCTAGTGGGCTGCAAAGGCAGAACCACTTAAACACAACTACAGCGGAAGACGGAAGCAAAGCCGGCACAGGCATCTTGAGTGCGGACGGAACCCTACTCTTCATCACCATCCTCCTGATACTCAGGTTCCTCATCTGAATGATTAAAGCAAGAGTGAGTACATAAGGTACTCAGCAAGTCCTAACAGCAAGGGATAAAGCATGCAAGGATATTATCAAAGGATAGGCTGAGGGCTTAGTGCTTGGGCGGAAAGCCAGTTTTATGCAGGGGGTTGTTTGTAAAACAAAGCAGTTCGCAAACTACTAAACAGGATTATCATTGAGGATTAATGGGGTTGTTTGGCCCTGGGGGAGACAAAGTCCATCCCGCCAGTTCCCACATTTTAATGCTGGCAGGAAACCAGCTCACGGTTCCACACCGGAGTATTCCAAAAACACACCAAGGGATTAACTCACACCGTTATACTAATCATTGTGTGGCACAAGCTTTCGCATTGTCCATTTCCGTGGAACACGGCTATCATGATAGATTTTATACTCTGCAGAGGTTGTACACGTTTCCCCACAAGGTACACCAGTCCTCCCCATCGTCATTGGTTGGGCTGGCATACTAATGGTCCCGTACCTACTTGGTGTCACCACGGCACCACCACGGAAATACTCCAACCAGAGGCTTCACAATATCACCATCAAGTAGAAAGGCCTGTAAGAACACCATATGCCGGACCACGACGCTCACTGCTTCGGGTCTTCTCCTGGCTTCCGTTGCAATCTTCTGCCCTCCAGGTGGGTACCGGGTGAACACTATAGTAGGGTGTGGTTCCAAACCTTTCCCATTCAAGGCATGTGGTTGTACGAAGGGTGCTAGGCCAGGCGGCACATGAACCGGTCCTTATACGACCGAAGCAAGCATCTCCAATAGCTATCCTCGAGGGAGGACTCGCATCCCAGAGATAGCCCTTCCCACCAAGGACTACCTCGCTTGCTCCCGCCAAAGAATATCCCCACTATGGGTTGCACAATTATCACTATTATATTACCACCCCAAATTCATATTCACACGCACTCCACCAATCACACACACATTTTACACCAAAAGCATGTATATAGCAAAATTAATTAAGTACACATGGTAACAGATCTTAAGCAGCATAGCATATCATCATATCATTAAAGAATTAATGACAGTGAATCCTAAGGCTAACAAGGCAGTGGATATCAATTAACAAGGCATGGCAATCATCAATCATAGGACAATCTAGCATTTAAAGCACATTTAAACATCATGCAAGTTATTTCCAAAATAAGCTCTAAATAGGACTATTTGCAAACATAGGAACAACATGATCAAGGGGTTAGAACTTGCCTTCACCAAAGTCTTCTTCTTCTAAGTCCTCGTAATCCGGATCCTCGTTCCCTTCCTCACAAACTTGATCCTCTATTTAAAGCAATTAAACGACGATCGAATTAATCTAGCGATCAAACAATTTAGCTAACAAGCAAATAAATCCAAATAAGAGCCAAACAGGGGACAACAGTGGGTGGTACTGATTCCCACAGATAGATCTCAACATTTGATGAATTTTGGCGAAAGATTCATCAAATTTGGAGTTCAAATGAATAAGTTATGAATTTTGCAAGATTTTCAATGGAAAGATAAATAGGATTTAAGCTAAATAATTAGCAAAAGGTAAATCCTAATTATCCAGAAGTAAACAAAGGCTGAAATAAGCTTAGGTCACTAAATACTATTTTTAGAAATTTTACGGGATTTTTCTGTTGAAGGAAAAGTGCTAGAAAATGATTCTGTGTGCATTCTGCGTGTGGCCGTAGCAAAAACAGGGCGCATGAGAGGCCGACAGGTGGGACCGCGGAGGCGGGTCCGCTGCTGGCCACTGTTCTGTGGACCAAGTCCACTGGCTCGGTGGACCGAGTGCGCACGTTTCTGCGGTCCACGGTGCACCGCACGCGTGGACGCGTGCTGACTGTGCAGGGGGTGACCAGGTCGTCGCGGGCCCGGGCGTCGACGTGGCACGCCACGTCGGACGGCGGCACGACGCAGTCGACGACGCCGGAGCAGCAGGGCGCGCGGCGGCGCCTCGCCGGAAAACTCGCCGCCGGCGTCCACAGTGCTCAAACGGCGACGCGGCTGGGACCATTCTACCCTACGCGCGACGGCGAACGTGATGGTGGGTGGTGTCGACGTCGAGGGCCAGCGAGGTGGCGGCGCGCGCTCGCCGGAGTACGGCGGCGCGGCGGTGAGCGGAGTGTAGCGCGCGCGGGAGTGGGTTTCTCACGCGCGTGTGTGGTCGTTCGCGTGCGCGCGAGCGTGCGGAGTGCAGCGCGCCCCTCGTCGGGACGAGGCGCGGCCGGAAGGCCTGCCGGCGACGATGTCGAGCGGCGGCGGAGGGTGGCGCGCGGTGAGGTGAGCGGTGCGCGAGGTGAAGCTCAAATGTGTGAGGCCAGTGAGGTGCGCGTGAGTGTGCGAGTGCGGTTGGTGAGCTCGGCGGGGCCTGTGGCGCTGCCACGGTGGCCGGAGTTGGGAGCGAGGGCGGCGCAGTCGCCGGAGCTCGGTGCGGAGGGTGCTTGTGTGGGCGTGAAGCTAGATTGAACTACGCAACAGAACCAGGAGGGAATGGTGGTGCTCACGGTGGGCTCGGTGGCGTCGGGGGTGGTCGGAGTCCTGACGTCGACGAGCTTGCGGTGGTCGGAACCCTAGCCGCCCGTGCACTCCATCTTCGTCGCCTCAACTGCAAAAAGGGCAGGTAGGAGAGGGTCAGTGAGTTGACGAGGAGGCCGATGGAAGAGGACAAGGGGAGCGGGCTTGACTGGTTGGCCGCGGAGAGCTCGCCGGAGTAGTTGCCGGACTTGAGGACAACGAAGGGGAAAACCGAGAGCTCGAGCTCGGAGCAAGTGGAAACGAGGCGGAAGTGAGTGGGGAGCGTGTGCGTGAAGGAGAGGGGGTGCTCCTCTTATAGCCGCGGCGGGGAAGGAAGCTTCCTCGCAACGGCATTGCTCGCCGGAGTAATTGCGCGTCTGCGGCGGAGGACGCTGCGCAGGGTACGGCGAGGAGGCGTGGCGCCGCGGGCGAATGGGGTGCGAGATGCCCTGTTCGCCGGCGAATAGTGGCGCGGGCGCGTTTAAGGCGCCGCGCGCGCGTGCGCTGGCGTCCGCGCCACCGTACCACGGCGGCGAGCCGCGCTCGGTCCGGCGGTCCGAGGAGGGTGACGACGGCGGGGCCCGTTCATCAGCGACAGGAGGAAAGGGGATGGACTGCGCGGGCTGGCGCGGGGCGATCGGGCCAGCTGGGCTTTGCGCGCGCTTCTGGGCCTGCCGGCCTGCTCGGCCTGCGCGGAAGGGAAGAGAGGAGTGGGAGGAGCTGGGCCGCGGGAAGGAAAGGGGAGAGGGCGGCCCAGGCGGGAAGATATTGTTTGAACTTTTCTGGGAATTAACCCGAGGCAAATTTGAATGAAATTCAAATTTCGCCAAAAGACAAACAGCGACCAAACACATAAATAAACTCAGGAAAATCCAAATATGCACATGGTGGTGTTTGATGCACAGTTAAAATTCGAAAATGTCATTTTGATGTGCAACTTGTATACCATTTGATTTGCATTTGTTTGAATTCGAAAAAGTTTAAATTTTTAGTGGTTTTTGGACATGGGAAAACACAGGGTGTTACAAGAAAACATGAGAATGTCAAATTACCTGCATGTATTGTTCTGCAGCCAGCCATATGGTCCGAGCCTCCTTTTTCTCAATCTTCCTACCAAATTTTTTGGCGTAGTAGGTCCTCACGGCCTGGACGCGCGCCTCGTAATGCATGTCCGTAATGAGTTTAGGACATGCATCGTACACCCGACGCACCGCACGGTCCCTCCATTCCGGCTCGACCCTGAAAAAATCCTGCACATTGACGCGATGTATACTTTCATTATTTGAAGAATATCCAATGAACGAGATGTATTGACCAATTCAATGTAAACAAGACTTACCCACAATTTAAAATCTTGATAGGCCTCTCCTGATAACGAAGGTCTGGCTGCAAATCCAACACTTCTGCCGGAACTCTTTCCTCTGGGACTTGCAGACATTTCTTGAGCTGTGACACATGGAACACATTGTGGACGTCTGCCATCTCTTCCGGGAGCTCGAGGCGATAAGCCACGGCTCCTATCTTCTTAAGTACCTTGAAGGGTCCGATATATCTGGGTGCCAACTTTCCTCGGACTCTGAACCTTTTGGTACCTCGTATTGGGGACACTTTGAGATATACAAAATCTCCCTCTTCGAAACTCAGATCTCTGCGTCTGGTGTCTGCATAGCTCTTCTGTCTGCTCTGGGCTGCTTTCAGATTTTCTCTGATCAGAGCTACTTTCTCTTCGGCATCTCGGATGAGTGCCGGGCCAAAGAAAGATCGCTCTCCGACTTCTGACCACATCAGCGGGGTTCTGCACTTTCTGGCATACAGGGCTTCAAAGGGTGACATCTGTAGGCTGGCCTGGTAACTGTTGTTGTACGAGAACTCTGCAAAGGAAAGACTTTTCTCCCAGTCTTTTCCGTGAGCTAATACACATGCTCTCAGCATATCCTCCAGGATTTGGTTGACTCTTTCTGTCTGACCATCTGTCTGGGGGTGAAAGGCTGAGCTATAATCCAGCTTGGTTTTTAGTAACCCATGCAGGCTCTTCCAGAATTTTGAGGTGAACTGTGAACCTCGATCAGATATTATTCTGCTTGGAACTCCGTGTAGCTTGAGTATGTGGTCCACATACAACTGAGCATACTTGTCACCTCTGTAGACTGTCTTTACAGGTATGAAGTGTGCAACTTTCGTCAGACGGTCTACTATGACCCATATTGAGTCATTCCCTTTCTGAGTACGGGGTAACCCCACAATGAAGTCCATACTGATTTCATCCCATTTCCATACGGGAACATGCAGTGGCTGTAACAGTCCTGCGGGTCTCTGATGTTCTGCCTTGACTCTGCTGCAGATATCACATCGAGCAACAAACTCTGTTATGTCTTTCTTCATTCCAGTCCACCAGTACTTCTGTTTCAGATCCACGTACATCTTGGTACTTCCTGGGTGGATGGAATAAGCGGAGTTATGGGCTTCATCCATGATAAGCTGCCGGTATCCACCGTTCTCGGGTACACAGATTCGATCCTTGTACCACAACGTGCCTTGATCATCAACCCTAAAACCAGGGGCTTTATCTTCCCCAGTTTTAGCTTTGATGTCACATATTCCATCATCGCCCACTTGAGCTGTTCGGATCTGATCTTCCAAGGTTGGCTTCACACACAGAGCATCTTCCTGACTCGCCCGTGTGAAGTGCAGGTTTAGCTGCTTGAATTCTGCCAGTAACTCAGGTCTCTTCTTATGCAACTTGATACTATTGCAGTGAGATTTGCGACTAAGCGCATCTGCAACCACATTGGCCTTTCCAGGGTGATACTGTATATCCAGGTTGTAGTCCTTGATCAACTCCAACCATCTTCTCTGCCTGAGATTAAGATCTGCCTGAGTGAAGATATACTTCAAACTCTTGTGATCTGTGAAGATCTCACACTTATTCCCTATCAGATAGTGCCTCCAGATCTTCAGAGCATGAACAACAGCTGCTAACTCCAGGTCATGTGTTGGGTAGTTCTGCTCATGAACCTTTAGTTGCCTTGATGCATATGCCACAACTCGACCATCTTGCATTAAAACACAACCCAAACCTTGTCGAGATGCGTCGCAGTATACGACAAAATCTCGATGAATATCAGGTAGGGTTAGCACTGGGGCTGTTGTCAGCCTTCTCTTCAACTCCTGGAAACTATTCTCACATGCTTCTGTCCACTTGAACTCTTTTCCTTTCTGAGTCAGAGCTGTCATTGGCCTGGCTAGCTTGGAGAATCCTTCTATGAATCTGCGGTAGTAGCCTGCCAAACCGAGGAAACTTCTGATCTCAAACACATTGGTGGGTTGCTTCCATTCTGTCACTGCTTCAACCTTCGCTGGGTCCACTGCAACTCCTTCAGCTGTCAGGATATGACCGAGGAAGGCTACCTTTTCCAACCAAAATTCACACTTGCTGAACTTGGCATAAAGCTCGTGTGCTCTTAGCTTCTCAAGAACAATCCTCAAATGTTGCTCATGTTCTTCTGCACTCTTTGAGTAGATCAAGATGTCGTCAATGAAGACCACGACGAACTTGTCTAACTCTTCCATGAATACCTTATTCATTAGATTCATGAAGTAAGCTAGGGCATTGGTGAGTCCAAAAGGCATCACTGTGAACTCATACTGTCCATAACGGGTGACAAAAGCTGTCTTGAGTATATCTCCTTCTCAAATCTTCAGCTGATAGTACCCGGATCTCAAGTCAATCTTGGAGAAGAACTTGGCTCCCTTCAGCTGATCAAACAAATCATCGATCCTGGGGAGTGGGTACTTGTTCTTGATGGTAACTTCATTGAGTGAGCGGTAGTCGATGCACATTCTCATACTACCATCCTTCTTCTTGACAAAGAGAACAGGTGATCCCCACGGGGAAGAACTTGGTCTTATGAAACCTTTCTCCTGTAACTCAGCTATCTGCTCTTTCAACTCTGCCAATTCATTTGCTGCCATCCTGTAAGGTCTCTTTGCTATTGGTGAAGTTCCAGGGATTAGTTCGATGATGAACTCTATATCCCGGTCAGGTGGCATTCCGGGTAGCTCATCTGGAAAGACATCTGGGTACTCACAGACTACTGGCACTTCCTCCAGGGGTGTGGCTTCCAGATTGCATACCATGGGTGTGGCTTTTGCGCTTCTCGGCTCACATTCAACTTTGATACCTTGGTGATTCACTAGAGACACTCTTCTAGTATCACAGGCTATATTGCCTTGATGTTTACTTAGCCAGTCCATTCCGAGGATAACATCTATTCCGGCAGACTGGAGAACTATTAAGTTTGCCAGGAATACTACCCCACTTAAAAGAAGTTTAACCTGGGGACATCCCAACAAACACTTGATTTCCGCTCCAGGAGAGCGAGTTATCAGTGGTTGTTTGAGCAAAACAGTTGGAAAACCATGTGCAGCAACAAACTTTGAAGATATGAAGGAATGCGAAGCTCCAGAATCAAACAGAACTGTTGCAAGAGTTGAGTTCACAAGATACTCACCGAGAACAACATCTGGCGCTTCCTCAGCTTCCTGGGCATCTATGTGGTTGACTCTGCCTCGGCCGAAGGTCTGATTGTTCCTTCGCTGCTGTCCCGAGGCTTGTGATCCACCACGTCCGGCTCCTGACGCTGCAGTCCTGGCATTGCTCTGCTGGTGAGACTGTGCTGGGGCCTGATTCTGGTTTATGTAGGGGCAATTGGCAATCATATGCCCTGGCTCACGGCACCTAAAGC